>PVJN01030090.1:0-25889 GCA_004026805.1 Lasiurus borealis | reverse complement strand
GCTGGCAAGGGGGGTAGTTAGGGGCCTAAACCAACAGTCAGACATCCCCCAAGGGGTCCCAGATTGGAGAGGTTGCAGGTCGGGCTGAGGAACAGCGCCCTTCCCCCATGCATGAATTTCGTGCACTGGGCCACTAGGGTATAATACTACCAGTTTCACCAGACAACTGTCTGCCTCCCCCCCAGATAATTTAGTAAGTATAAATTAAACAACATCACTGTTTTCAATTCTCTGATGACACAAAATTAAATGTTTTCCAAGTTTTCATTTATGCATTGTATTGCTCTGAATTATTCACTAAGTCATTCATTCCATTCTTTAAAAAAATATTTTATTAATTTTAGAGAGAAAAGGAGATCGAGAAAGAGATAGAAACATCAATGATGAGAGAAGAGTCATTGGCTGCCTCCTGCAAGTTCCACACTGGGGATCGGGTTTGCAATGTGGGCATGTGCCTGACCAGAATCAAATTACATGACTTCCCAGTTCACAGGTTAATGTTCAACCACTGAGCCACACTGGCCGGGCTCATTCCTTTTATTTTTTTTCAAATACAAAAACTATGCTAATCCCATATATCTGTTAGTATTCTTTATTTACTAAATGTATAATCTCTTTAGATGTATATCATGTCAATTGTGAAAAGTGTAAATGGTTCATCTACAAGTATGGATTCTCATGACAAGTTCCACAAAAAGGCCAGGACAGATTTTGAAAGGAGTGGGATAGGGTTTTGTCCCATTTGAAGTCCTAGAAGAGGCATACAATAACCAGACTGGCTGCAACTCATCAGAACCATAGCCACTTTTCAATAAACAGTATTTACACTATCCTAGGGGTGGAGGGGAGGGAGAAGGGGGATCCATACCCTTTTTATTTTATATCCACAAATGTAATTTCTGCATCATTTCTCCTTTGCTTCATATTTATCAGAGTATTTTTCATGTTAGTTTCATTTGAATCAATAATCCATCACATTTTTGTGATTACAAATTACTAGCCAAGTAAAAGAAACTGAAATTAATGAAGCTTTACTGTAAGAACATAAAATGAGAGTAACTCTAATGAATTTAAAGAAAATGTCAGATTTGCCAGTGCTTGCACTCTGCAATGTGTTGTTAAAAACAACATGCCAGGGAAGATAATTATATATTTTAGTTCAGCACAAAAGCCCTGGGGAGGAGAATTAAAGAGCTAAAAATTCAGTAAACAGAGCCTAAAAGTTGACAAACACAGCACTTCTGTGACACACAGAGGCATGCAATGCTGTAAGAACAATGGCAAAACTCTAAGTTTCTTTCTTAACCAGTCAGATGCTATAATAAAGAGGTAAGAAAACTAAAACTCAGCAATTCCTACCTACATTTCTACATTAAAATAAAAATAAAACAAAATTCTAAGTCATGTTCTCATCATTCTGGGAAGGAGGGAGAAAGAAGTACATACAAAATGAGTTTCTGTCTATATTTGGCATTATATTCCTGGTGCCAACACTTTGTACAGGAAGGGCTAATTTCAAAACTACTATTTATCACTTCTAGCTTAGCCTCCCTAAAGCCAGTATAACAGAACATCCATTATGAATAATAGGTCATAGGAGAGGTCTTCTTTCTGTATAACTTCACTTTATATTAAAATGCATATTAAGGATATTATTTGGAGTTTACCATTCATAACTTCAAACTGATAGAGGAAATGGCTAAATTCACATTGTGTACTATTAATTTTACAATTCAAAAAAAGTGAAGAACTCAGTTTTGGTAATTGTAAATTCAGAGACTGTCTCAAGGGAGCAAGAGCATCATTCCTTATGCTTGACAATCTATACTAAACCTATAACAAGTACAAAATAAATATATCCCCACTAAATATAAGTGGGATAATAAATCTAAAGGTGATTTGGGCTGGTCTCTTTATTTATAAAAGTAAAAGTGAAGTCCATATGAACTTTAAGAAAGTATGTTCAAAACGCTCTGTTTCTGGACACAAACATCACAAATTATAAAGATTTCCTATAAAAAGGCACAGCTTAATTGTGGTGATGGTTGCACAATTCTATAACTATATTAAAAACCACTGAAGTGTATATTTAAAAGTGTGAATTTTACAGTACGTGAATTATATCTCTATAGAGCAGTCATAAAATCAGAGGCACATTCCCCCTCTCCCCATAGTTTTGGTGTTTAAAATTTTAACATGCAATTATTAAGAATCCTATCTAATAAAAGAGTGATATGCAAATTGACCATACCTCCACTACACCAACCAGCCACGCCCACCAGTATGCTCACCAGCCAATCAGAGCAAGTATGCAAATTAACCCAACCAAGATAGTATGGCCACAGAGAGAGCAGGAGGGAGGCTTAGGTTGCCCCCAGCAATACAGAAAGCCAAACTTTCTGCAAACCGTGGCCTGCACTTAGGGCAACAAAGTTTCAATAGCTGTGTGAGCAGAAGGCTTGGCTCCGCTCGAGGCTACAAAGTTTCAATTGTAGAAGATAAATAAATTCCAGACACCAGAGCCTCCGCTTGGGTCACCAGGGGGCGTGGACAGCCTAAAAACCACCACAGGCCCCTTGCCCTGGCCACCCCTCGCCCCAAGGGAACACCCAACCTGATCCAGGACACCCTTCAGGGCAAACCAGCTGGGCCCCACCCATGCACCAGGCCTCTATACTATCCAATAAAAGAGTAATATGCAGATTGACAATCACTCCAACACACAAGATGACTTCCCCCATGTGGTCACAAGATGGCCACTATAACATGGCCAGCAGGGGAGGGCAGTTGGCAGGGACCAGGCTGGCAGAGTAGGGAAGTTGGGGGTGACCAGACCTGAAGGGAAGGGCAGTTTGGGGGACCCAGGCCTGCAAGGGAGGGCAGTTAGAGGTGACCAGATCCACAGGGGAGGGCAGTTAGGGGCAAACATGCTGGCAGAGGAGCAGTTAGGCATCAATCAGGCTGTCAGGGGAGTGGTTAGGGGTTGATCAGGCTGGCAGGCAGAAGCAGTTAGGGGCAATCAGGAAGGCAGGCAAGTGAGCAGTTGGGATCCAGCAGTCCTGGATTGTGAGAGGGATGTCCGACTGCCCATTTAGGCCCAATCCTACCTGGACATCCTTCTAGGGGTCCCAGATTGGAGAGGGAGCAGGCTGGGCTGAAGGACACCCCCCCCATGCACGAATTTTGTGCGCTGGGCCTCTAGTCCTATATAGTAAAAGGGTAATATGCAAATTGACCCAAATGGCAAAATGACCAGAATGTTCGCTCAACCAGTCACTATAAGGCACACTGACTACCTCTTGGTCCCTTTCCCTGGCCAACAGGCTCCCATCTCCCAACAACAAAGGGGGAACTGGAGGTGGGTGGCAGCGGGGGACAGGGCTAAATGCAGGCAACTGGGGAAGATGGCTCTGATCACAGGCCAGGCCTAGGGACTGTTCCCATGCATGAATTTCATGGGCCAGGCCTCTAGTAAGTAAATAAAACAGCATCCAAAACATCAAGTTCCTCAACCATTCTTGATAATTAAAATCTTTCTGTTTCTCAAACAATAATCCTGATGTTGAACAAGACTGAACAAATGTCCTGGCTATCAAAATACCACTTCAGGTTCCATATAGATTTAACCAATTAACTGCAATGCATCCAAAATGGAAACCATCCCCACATGCCATGATGATTTGAATTTAATTTAAAAAATCAATTTGCAATGATATTATACAAATAAATATATTACTAACAATTGGGGTGTTCTTGAATATTTTCAGCTGAAAATTCTCACAAAAACTGATTTTAAAGTTGGTCAGGGCTGCCACTTAGGGAAAACATTGTTTTTTACAGATTTACTTGGCGTCTGTACTGCTTGCATATACAGATGTTTATGGCATATAATGGGTTAACATAAATCATTTTAGTTCATATCCTATATAATAAAGAGGTAATATGCAAATTGATCATCACAACCTTGCACAAGATGGCCATCAAAAGATGACCAGCAGGGGAGGGCAGATGTGGGCAATCAGGCCAGCAGGGGAGGGCAGTTGGGGGCGACCAGGCTGGCAGGGGAAGGCATTTTTTTTGTGGGGGGACCAAGTTGGCAGGAGAGGGCAGTTGGGGGGTAACCAGACCTGCAGGGGAGGGCAATTAGAGGTGACCAGGTTGGCAGGGGAGGGCAGCTGGGGGGAACCAGGCCTGCAGGGGAGAATAGCTGGGCAGAACGAGGCCTGCAGGAAAGGGCAGTTGGGGTTATCAGGTCTGCAGGAGAGGGTAGTTGGGGGCGACCAGGCCAGCAGAGGAGGGCAGTTGGGGACGACCAGGCTGGTAGGGGAGGGCAGTTAGGGATGACCAGGACAGCAGGGGAGGGCAGTTGATGGCTAGCACAGGGGCAGTTGGGCATCAATCAAGGTGGCAGGGAGTGGTTAGGGGATGATCAGGCTGGTAGACAGAAGCAGTCAGGGGCAATCAGGCAGGCAGGCAGGTGAGTGGTTTCGAGCCAGCAGTCCTGGATTGTGAGAGGGGTGTCACTCATTTGTGGAATTGAATGAACAACATAAACTAATGAACAAAAATAGAGCCAGAGACATAGAAGCATAGAACAGACCGTCAAACTTCAGAGGGAAGGCAGGGGAGGGGTTGAGGGGGAAGAGATCATCCAAAAGACTTGTATGTATATATATATATATATATATATATATATATATATATATATATATATATACATAACCAATGGACACAGACACTAGTGGGGGGGATGAGGGCATGTGCTAGGGTGGAGAGAAGGGGGTTGGAGTGGCCAGGAAGAGGTCAATGGAGACATACGTAATACTACATGTAATACTTGAAACAATAAAGAATTTTTTAAAAAAAAAAAAAGGAAACTGGAACAGAGACCAAATTATGAAAATAAAAGTATAGGTCTTCAAAAACAATTTCTGATTGTCATTTCTGATTTTAAAGAAGTAATGAAAAGCTAAATTTTAACCAAAAAAAGATGTGTATTGACTGGAATGCCATACAGAGAAAAATATAGTGTGAGTCCTGCCATAAAAAGGATTGTACAATATAAAAGAATTCTTAAGTATAAATGGGTCTCCCCTGAGTCTCTTGTTCCTCTAGTAAGAAAAGAGAAACTAGAGGGGATATTAGCACCCACCCCAGCAATGGACTGCAAATTATAAAAGAATCAAATTTCCGTAAATTAAATTTTAAGCCTGACCAGTGCGGCTCAGTGGTTGAGCATCAACCTATGAACCAGGGCACATGCCTGGATTGCAGCTTGATCCCCAGTGGGAAGCATGCACAAGGCAGCCAATCAATGATTCTCTTTTATCATTGATGTTTCTATCTCTCTCCTTCTCCATTCCTCTCTGAAATCAATAAAAATGTATTTAAAAAAAAATTTTAAACCTATCCAGTCAAATTCATCTGGTAAATTATAACATAAGAAAGAGGCAACCTGAGTTCAAAATAAATGAATCTGACAGGCAATGTATACTCACTTTCGCTGTAGCAGAAGGCAGTAATCAACTATGACAGGCACCATATCCTGTAGAGAAACCATAAAGAAAGCATTAGCATCATATATTTGTCCAATGACTCACTGGTTAGACACAACATAAAATGAAAGTGGTCTGTCTAAGACTTCTGGGAGATATAACTCTATACCTTGTTTTTGGTAAACAATTTGGCACTATGTGTCAAAAGTCATAAAAATGTGATTCTATCTAGAAATGTATCCTAATACTTTTAAGAAAAAAGTAATTCTATCTAGAAATGTATCCTAATACTTTTAAGAAAAAAAATTATAATACATTAAGGTATTCACTTCTGTACAGAGGCAGGAGAAGGAGGACAGGAGGAAAAAATCAGAATTAAATAGACTACATGGGAATATAATACAGTAAATTTTTTGTTTAAATAAAATATTATGTAGATATTACAAGTTTATAAAGAGTTTACAATAACCTTATGAAAAACATTAGGTTAAAAATGTGTATTTATGTCACAATTTTGTAAATTTGCAAAGAAAAAAAAAGAATAAAATGCTTCAAATGATAATAGGATATAACTGGTCCTGTTGGTAGCTCAGGTAATGAAGGTTGTCTATATTTTGTCATTATCTTCCAAACTAGCTATTTTAAGTTACTTTAACTTCCCAATTTTATAATACTTTGATTGCTTTAAATTCATCATGTATAGATTCATATCAAGTGAATAGCAACCCATAATTTTGGCCTTTTTAAGAGAAACAGTTTGAGGGAGAAACAGCTTATTATGACTGAAAATTGTCACAAAACCAAGCATCAGATTTCAGCACTACTCTTTCATTTTCTGCTGGCTGCATAGAAATGACTTTCTTTTTTAAAAATCCTAGAAGGCCTGGATTATCAGCAGGAAAAAAAGCACATCAGGCGGGAGAAGGCACTATGTGAAGAAAATGCTATATGCTAGCACTTGTTTGACAAAAAAAAAAAGAAAGAAAAGAAAACTGAGGAATGCTTATTTGAAAGTAAGATCAGATAAGGGATCTATAATCCTGGAAGGATTATAGGGCTATTCCTAATCCACCTATCTGCCCCCTTTAATCATCAATATTCTTTATGGTTACATTCAAAATCCTATCTAGATTCTTCAAAAACAGAACTAAAAATCATACATTTAAAAAGTGTTAAAGCTTTATCAAATTTCAACCCTGAACAAGAACATAGTGGGCCAGATAACCTCCAGTGGGAGGGGGAGGAGGGAGGGAGGAGAATCTCCCTAGAAATGCTGAGGAAATTTTAAGAGTACAGTTGAGCTCCCAAAACGTGGTCTAAAAGTGAAAAGGGAACTGAAAACCCAAGCAATAAGTCCTGAGCTGTCACCTTAGACTGTCCTATAAATGCTGGGGTCACATAAGAGCTTGCGATTTAATTTCACAAAGAAGCTGAGGTCTTAGAATCTTGAAACATAAAAAACTGAAGAAAAGAATGGGCTAAAACCAGGATTCTTGAAGCTACATCCTTTGTGAAAGAAAACTGGGGCTGGAAGGGGGGATGGGGGGAAAGGGAGAGGCAGGGTGCTAGGAGCAGGATCTGCCTGTAGACAAAGGAAGATTCTTTCTACAAGAAAGAATCAAGACCTTACCTGCAGGTAGATTTGGGATTTGAATTTACACTATCACATTAATATGGGAAAATTAAGACAAATTAACACAAAAATTACCCTGTAAAAGGATACTCCTGAGGCACTTGAAAGCAGCAAATTCAGAATCTCTCCGGAGATAGTGCTTAGCACTGATAAAACTCCACTGAAAATGCACTCAAAATAAAAACTTAAAGCAACTCATGCAAAATATGCAGCATGAGTGAACATCAGCAGAACTACAAACACCATAGGTAGATGGCTGAAACCTCATATATAATTACCAGGTAGAAATTATTAAAGTATATTTTAAAATTACTAAATATATAAAATAAGGAATTAAGTGCCTAGCCTGGTACTTAGTACTAAGGAGAGAATGGAGAGTGACACCATCAGATTAATAGCTTGAGATCAGGTTGGTGATTTTATGAGAGGAATTAGGAAACTAAGATTGAAGATGGAAGGCTCTACAGTAAGCAAAGAAAAAAACAAGGGGCAAGAAACCAAGGTGGTGGCATAGATGAACACCTAAACTGCTGCCTTGCACAACAATTTCAAAACTACAACTAAAAGACAGAATGGACATCATCCAGAACCACAGGAGAGCTGGCTGAGTGGAAATTCTACAACTAGAAGAAAGAGAGGGGCTCATGGAGACTCAGAGGAGCTGCAAAAAGCTGAGGTGAGGAGACATGCGTGGAGAGGACAGGCCGCGGAGGGCCTGGCTGGCTTCCTCTAGAAGGAGGGAGATAAAAACTCCTAACTGCACTGAACCTCAGTTCCAGGTGAGACTCATACAGGGGAGTCTGGACTGTTGTGAAAAGGGAGGAGTGCATGGAAACTTAGGGGAGCCTCGAAAAGGCAGAGGTCTGGAGGTGCACATACCACTATGTGCAGAGAGGACAGACTGCTGATTGTGCCACTGGTTTTCTCTAGTGGGCAGCAGACAGAACTTCCCAACTGTGAACTCCACTTCCAACTGCACTGAACCCCAGTTTCGGGCAAGACCCTGGGGACCCAGCCTCATATGGGTCCCCGGAGCCACGGGAACCGGAAAGGCAGAGGTCTGGAGGTATGCGTGTGTGCACACAGAAGGCTGCAGCGATTACCAAGGGACACTTGAGACCCAGGGGCCGCGTAGGGCTGGACTGACTGGAAGCCAAGGCTATCTGCTTAGCCCTGAGACTCCATCCCATTCAAGCTCAACAGAGAGGCTTTTGCAATTTTGTAAGTCTTGTATCATAATGCTGACTCCAGCACACAAGTTCTCCTGGCAGAGCAAAAATGTGGAGACAAAGGAACAGATCACAAATGAAAGAAATGGAGGAAAACAAATGACTGGATATAGATTTCAAAACCACAGTTATAAGGTTTTTCAAGAATTTCCTAGAAAAGATGGATAAATTTAGTGAGACCCAAGAGGAGATGAAAAAGGACCAACTAGAGATGAAAAAGGACCAACTAGAAATTAAACACACACTAACTCAAATAAAAATATTATACAGAGACCTAACAGCAGACTAGAGGATCGCAAGAATCAAGTCAAAGATTTGAAATACAAAGAAGCAGAAAACACTCAACTGGAAGAACAAAAAGAAAAAATAACCCAAAAATGTGAAGATAGTATAAGGAGCCCCTGAGACAACTTCAAGCATACCAACATCAGAATTATGGAGGTGCCAGAAGGAGAGAGAGAGAAAGATACTGAAAAGCTATTTGAAGAAATAATGACTGAAAACTTCCTACATCTGGTAAAAGAAATAGACTTACAAGTCCAGGAAGCACACAGAACCCTATATAAAAGGAATCCAAAGAGGACCACACCAAGACACATCATAATTAAAATGCCAAGAGCAAATGACAGAGAGAATATTAAAAGCAGCAAGAGAAAAACAGTTAATTGCCTACAAGGTAGCACCCATATGATTGTCAGCTGATTTCTCAACAGAAACTATGCAGACCAGATGGGAGTGGCAAGAAATATTCAACGTGATGAATAGCAGAACCTACAACCAAGATTACTCTACCCAGCAAAGCTATCATTCAGAATTGAAGATCAGATAAAGACCTTCACAGATAAGAAAAAGCTAAAGGAGTTCATCAACACCAAACCAGTATTATATGAAATGCTGAAAGGTACTCTTTAAGAAGAGTAAGAAGAAGAAACAGGTAAAGATAAAAATTATGAACAAGTACATATTTATCAACAAGTGAATAAAATCAAGTGAATAAAAAATGTGATGAACAGAATAAACTGGTGAATATAATAGAATCGGGGCATAGAAAGGGAGTGAACTGACAATTCTCAGCAGGAAAGGGTGAGGGGGTGCAGGGAGAGACTGGACAAAAATCATACACCTATGGATGAGGACAATGGGGGAGGGGGGGAGGTAAGGACAAAGGGAGAGGTGGGAGCTGGGTGGAAGTGACCTATGAGGGAAAAAAAGAGGAACAAATGTAATAATCTGAATAATAAAATTTATTAAATAAAAATAATTTAAAAAAGAAACAAAGGGCTAAACTAGGTAGTGATAACAGGCATAATACAGTGCAAACAGAATTAACAACTATTTATAAAGTAAACTGCAGACCTTGGTGACAACTTGCTTTTGGGTTGGAAGGCATAGGGAGAAGTCTACGAGTATAGTAACTCCTAAATTTCTATTTTAAGGATGGTTTACTTACAATGTCATAAAATATGGGAGGATGTGTCAGAAGAAAAGGTAGGTGTAGTTTTTGGCTATAGTAGATTTGAGGAACATTCTTATTTAGATGTTGAATAATAATAAATTGATATAGCAATCAGAAACATCTAAGTTACAATTATAGATTTGAAAATCATGAGAGGAAACAATCTATACACCAGTAAATCAAAATGTCCATAATAAATAGAGTTAAAAATCAATAGACAATGAAGTAAATCTCAAGGAAAACCAATATTTATGATATGGTCACAGGATGAAAAGAAAATCCAACACAGATACAATCACAGTAGTTTAAAAGTCAGAAGAACACATATCTACAGGATACATAATTTCAAAAAGGAGTGATTATCATATTTAAAAGAGCACTAAGGATGAGTAAGATATGAAAAGTGTCTATTGGATTTAGCAATTAAGATACCATTGGTATGTTTAGTAAAAAGGTGTTTTTTCCTTGATTAGATTGTAAATACAGTGATAGGTGAGATCCAGTGGGCAGAGAATTAAGTGGTGAGTGAAGTATTTGTGTGTGGATGAGGAAAAGGGCAGGGGGTGAGATAGGGAAAGAGGGAGAAGAATGGAGTGGGAGAGAGAAGGGTGGAATGAGGGAGGGAGGGAGGAGGGTAGGGGGGAGTCAGGAAGAGAAAGAACTGGAATGCCTGAATAAGAAAACTAAAACAATGGAACAAAATGAATAGTTCAAGATAATTCAAGAAAATTTCCCCAGGGAGGGGGGAAATATAAATCTGTATTTTGAAAGGTGACATCATATGCCAGAAAAAAAAAATAGCCTAGACTGATTTCACAGGGAGACTCAATGCAGTAAATTTACTGGATTCTAAAAATTAAGAAACAGATAGGAAAAGGGATTAATCAATTTTGAAAAAAAAAAAAAAAGTTTTTTTTTTTCCTTTATCCCCCCAGTGGCATTCAATGCCAGACAATAGAGCAATATTTTCAAGATCCTTAAGGGAAGCCAAAATGTTTTTCACTATGAAAGCTAGAGACCTACAATTTGAAGATGCAACAACTCAAAGAATATTGTTCTCATGAGCCTTTCTTGAAGAAACCGCTTCAGCAACCAAGAAATTATTAGGGAAACTCTAGCAAAAGCACTGGTGATGAGCATGAACTATATTTAACTACAAAAGTAAGCCTAAAACATACTCTGGCAACGAGGAAAAGATTTATATTAAGACAAACTGGAAGAAGAAAGAGAAAAGGAGGTGGGAGAGGTAGAAAAGATTCACTGAATCTTTCGGTTTCATTTGTAAATGGATAATGAAAAGATAGCCTTTAAAGCTCACAATTAAAATTGGAACTAGAAGCATGTTTAACATTATAAGAGTAAATGCTAAAATAATTTAAAATCTGGTAATGGAGGAGGTGTTAAGGAGAAAGAAGGAAAATATGACATGATAATTTTTATCATAGCAAGGAACAAGGTCCAAGAATTCTTGGAATTAAATACACATTCCTAAATATCGGTATTACATGAACAAATAAAAAAATAAAGTAGTAAAAGCCTTTTATAAAAAAATAAAAATATTTGGCTTACCTCACTTGAAATATTCAGATTGAAATTTGAAAAAGCAAAACTCTGACATCTCAAAAGGTAAATCCCCAATGCTATTGTGAACAATGATAAAAAAGAAAAGAAAAAAAGAAAAGAAAAAAAGAAAGAAAGAAAAAGAAAAGTGTCTCTGTAATAAATCTCTCTGAAAGTAACCTGACAGGGTGATCCTATTATAAATTCCTAACTGGTACATCTACACAATGGAATACTATGTTGCCATAAAAGAGAAGGAATTCCTACCATTTACAGCAATCTGGATGGAACTGGGAAGCATTATGCTAAGTGAAATAAGTCAGTCAATGAAAGAAAAATATCACATGATCTCACTCATTTGTGGATAATAATGAACATTATAAACTGGTGAACAAAAAGATAGATCCAGAGGCAATAAAGCATCAAACAGACTGTCAAATTACAGTGGGAAGGTTAGGGAGAGGTACGGGAGATAAGAGATCAACGGAAGGACTTGTTTGCATGCATACAAGCATAACCAATGGACGCAAGACACTGGGGGGTAAGGGCACATATGGGAGTAGGGTAGAGGGGGATGAGCAAAGGGAAGATATGTACACATATAATACCTTAATTTTAAAAAATGGGAAATAAAACCTGAAAAGAAAAAAAATGGAAATACAAGGGATTGTGATCTTTCTATCAGATAAAGTAGAATTCAGACTACAAGGGCATTAAATGAAAAAGTAGGTCATGATAAATATAAATTTCCTATTTCTATATGCTAAATTTGTATTCAGTATGTACTAAATTATATAGTACCAATATTCATAAAACAGATGATGGAAGGAAAAACAGAGAAAATAACACTATTAACAGAGCACTTTATTTCTCACAATTCATGAAGAACTGGGTTGATAAAAATGGGTCAAGTTTTAGAATATCTAACAATTTTTAAAATCTGATTGATAAACTATTTTCTATTAAAACACACCAAGCACTACATTTCAAGTGTTTATGGAACACCAATGAAAACTGGCTATCTACTGGGCCACAAAGAAAATCTAAATAAACTTCAAAATGTAGAATTAGTATACAAAACATTATCTAATCAAAACACCAGAAAACCAGAAAGTAATCACATATCATAAGATACTCTTTCCACTTAAAAATAAATAAAAACTTACTCTAAAATTTTTCAGAGATGGGATACCAATCAAGATCAAAGATTATATACAAAGACAATAATGGGAGTAGTACATAGTGAACCAATAGTCATAAATTAAGCCTATAAATTGACATGTTTTTGGAATACTCTATCCAACAGCAACAGAATATACATTTTTCTCAAGTATAGAGAACACTTACTAAAATAGGTAATATATTTTAGATCATAAAACAAGTTTTAAATTTTAAAAAATTCAAGTCATCCCTGGCTGGTGTGGCTCAGTTGTTTGAGTGGCATCCTGTACACCAAAGGATCTCAATTTGAGTCCCAGTTGGGGCACATACCCAAGTGGTGGGTTTAATTCTCAGACGTGACACAAACAGGAGGCAACTGACTGACATTTCTCTCTCACAATGATATTTCTCTCTTTCTACATTTGGAAAAAAGGAGAGAGTAAGGAAGATTAAATGCAGGTGGGAAAAAGCAAGGTGGGGATATCACCATGATTAGATTATCAATTTAAAATCAATTTAAAAACTATATTCACCTGACTGGTGTGGCTCAGTGGTTGAGCACTGACCTATGAAACAGGAGATCATAGTTCAATTCCTAGTCAGGATACATGCCCAGATTTTGGGCTCAATCCCCAGTAGGAAGAATGCAGGAGGCAGCCAGTCAATGATTTTTCTCTCATCATATTTCTCTCTCTCCCCATTCCTCTCTGAAATCAATAAAAATATATTTAACATATATTCAAAAAAGATTCAAGTCATACAAAGTATGTTCTCTGCCCACAACAGAATTAAATTAGAAATTAACAAAATAAAGAATCAGAGGAAACATCAATATAGATTCTTCAGATATAAAAAAGATTAAAAAAATGTCATGACAAACTTTTTGTCAATAAATTTGAAAATTTGAATGAAATTTTATATTAAAAAATAGAAAATACCAAAGATCATGCAAGAAGAAAGAAATAGGTAAGATATTAAATAAATTGCATTTGTATTTAAAAACCTTCCTACAAAGAAATCTCAAAGCCTTGATACTTTCAATGGTAAATTCTACCAAACATTTAAGGAAGAAACAATACCAAATCTACATAAACTTCCATAAAATTTAAAAGGAGGGAAGAATTCACAACTACTTATATAAGATTAACATTAGTCTCATATCAAAACCATGCAAATATATTACAAGAAAAGAAGACAACAAACCATCATTCTTCATGAACACAGATGTTCATACACACAAATAAAAGAGTATACATCATAAAGAGTTTATTTCCAAGAATGCAGGGTTTTTAACATTCAAAAAGTCATCATGATCAAGTGAGATTCATTTCAGGGGCACAAGGATAGTTCATTACTCAAAAATCAATCAACACAATATACAACATTAACAAAAGAAAGGATTAAAAATATATGATCTTGTGAATAGATACAGAAAAAGCACTTGATAAGATACAACATCCACTTATAAGCAAAACACTCAAAATAGGAATAGAAGTACCTCAACATAATAAAGGCCATATATGATAAACCCTCAGCCAATATCATACTCAATGGTGAAAAACTGAAAGCTTTTCCCCTAAGATCAGGAACAAGACAAGGATGTCCCCTTTCACTACTCCTACTCAATGAAGTTCTAGCCAGTGCAAAAAGGCAAATGAAACAAATTAAAAGGCATCCAAATAGGAAAGCTAGAAGTCAAACTCACTTTTTGTGGACAACATGATGCTGTACATAGAAAACACTAAAGACTCTACCAAAAAAATTACTGGAAATAATAAACAGTAAAGTTGAAAGATACAAAATCAATGTGCAAAAATCCATTGTCTTCCTGTATACCAACAACAAAACTTCAGAAAAATAAGTGGAGAGAAAACAAGTCCTTTTGCAATAGCAATCAAAAGAATGAAATGCCTAGGAATAAACTTAAAGAATGTGAAAGACCTATATACTGAAAATTACAAAACATTATTAAAAGGGATTTAAAAAGGTACAATGAAATGGAAAAATACCCCATGTTCATGGATTGGAAGAATCAACATAGTTAAAATGACCATTTTACCCAAAGCAATATACATATTTAATACATTCCCCATCAAAATCCCAATGTCATTTTTTAAAGAAATAGAACAAGAAAATCTTCAAACTTGTATGGAACCACAAAAGACCCAGAATAGCCAATGCAATCCTGAAAAAAAGAAAAAGAAGAAAAAAAAAGAATGAAGCAGGAGGTATCACACTACCTGACTTTAAAATATAGTATAGAGCTACAATAATCAAAATAGCATGGTATTGGCAGAGAAACAGATACACATACCAATGGAACAGAATAGAGAGCACAACTATAAGACACACATATATGGACAGATAATTTTCAACAAAGGAGCCAGAATTGCATGTTGGAATAAAGATAGTCTCTTCAATAAATGATGCTGGTCAAATTGGAAAGACATATGCAAACGAATGAAACTGGATTGCAGTTTGTTCCCATGTACAAAAATTAATTCAAAATGGGTCAAAGACCTAAGCATAAGACCCAAAACTATAAGTTACATAGAAGAAAATATAAGTAGCAAACCTATGGACCTGAATGGTAGAGAACATTTTATGGACTTGACACCAAAGGCAAGGGAGGTAAAGGCAAAAATAAATGAATGGGACTATATCTAAATGAAGAGATTCTGCACACACACACACACACACACACACACACACACACAAAGACAACAAAACAAACAGTCAACCAGATGGGAGATAATATTTGCAAACAGTAGCTCTGACAAAGTTTAATTTCCAAAATATATAAAGAACTTGTAAACCTCAGCACTAAAAAATCAAATAAAAAAAAGTGAGAGAGGACTTGAAAATACCTCTCCCAAAAAAACATACAAACAGCCAATAGATATATATGTAAAGATGTTCAACCTCACTGGCAATCAGGAAAATGCAAATCAAAACTATAATGAGATACCACCTTTTACCAGTTAGAGTGGCCATTATCAACAAGAGAGTGTTGGAGAGGTTGTGGAAAAAAAAGGGAATCCTCATTCACTGCTGGTGGGAATGTAGACTGGTACCACCACTATGAAAAGCAGTCTGGCAATTTCTCAAAAAATTAAAAATAGAGCTACCATATGATCCAACAACCCCAATCTTGAGTATATGCCCGAAAAACTCAAAATCATTTATACGCAAAGATATATGCACCTCTATGTTCAATGCAGCATTATTCATAGTAGCCAAGAGTTGGAAACAGCTAAAGTGCCCTATAATAGAGGACTGGATAAAGAAAATGTGGTATATATACACAATGGAGTACCACACGGCCATAAGAAAGGATGAAATCGCATCATTTACAACAACATGAATGGAACTTGAGAACATTATGTGAAGTGAAGTTAATCAGACAGAAAAAGCTAAGAACTATATGATTTCACTCATATGAGGAGTATAAAACTGAAACTTATAAAAACAAACATCAATGTGGTGGTTGCCAGAGAAAGGGGGTTGGCGGGGGGTGGGGGGGGAGGCGGTGGTGGCGGGTAACTGTCCTAATATGAGGTGACAGGAGAAGATTAGACTTTGGATGTTGGGCACATGGTGCTATATACAGATTTTGTAATTTAGTAATCCACACATGAAACCTGTATCTTTATGTTGACTAACGTAATCCCAATAAAATGTAATTTAAAAAATCAACAATATAATTCATAATATTAACAAATGAAAAAGAAAAATCATATGATCATCTCCATGGATACAAAAAAAGAATCTGACAAAAGCCAACAATATTTGCTCCTGAAAAAAAATCTTAGGAACTCAAGAATAGAAGAAAAAGTCCTCAAACTGATAAAGTGCATCTTTGAAAAGTGAGCATCATATTTATAAATCAAAGACTGAATACTTTCCCACTAGCACTGAGAGAGATAAAGATGCCAATTCTCACCATTTCTATTCAACATCATACTGGAGGCCATACTGGAACCAGTGTAATAAGGAAAGAAAGAGAACTAAAAGATATCAAGACTAGAAAAGACGTAATAATTTTGTCTTTATTCACAGACAACATGAATGCCTATGCAGAAAATTTGATGGAAAATATAAAAACTAGAACTAATAAGTGAGTTTAGCAAGATTGCAGGGCAGAAAATTAATAAACTAAAATCAATTGTATTCACAAACAAGCTCAAATTGAAATAAAAATGTTGTTTACAATAATATCAAAAAATAAAGGCATTCTTGGCATTCTCTAGAGCCAATATAAAAAGATACCCAAGATATATTAAGTGGAAGAAACAAAGTACAAAATCACAAATATAGTTTTCTGTCATTTGTGTTAAAGGAGAACTTACGATATGTGAGTAGGCAAATATATGTGTATGTGCTTCTACTTATGTAAAGAAAATCTGGAGGTATACTTAAAAACTTAGTAACAGTCGTGATAAGCAGATGGGAACTGAGCAGATGGCATTAAGGGTAGGAGGAAGAGTTTTCACTACATACTTTTTTATACTTTTTGATTTTTGAATCATATGAATGTATAACTGATCCAAAAATTAATTTAATGTTTTAAAAAAAGAATGGAAGCCAGTATACAACTATGTACAGTTTATCTCAATTCTATAGAAATATAACTGGCTAGGACATATAAACAAGGATATACACCAAAACACTGGTGAAATTCAACCATCCTATATAATAAAAGCCTAATATGCAAACTGACCGAACAGCAGAACTACTGGTGGAATGACCAGTTGCTCTGACACACATTGACCACCAGGCAGCTCAACATAGGAGCTTCCCCCAGCTCACAGGCTCAGACCTGCCAAGGCCTGGGGCCAGTGGGGGGCCCCCAATTACCCTGCCAGTCACCCCAAAGAAGGAGGCAACTGGCAGTGGAAAGGGAGGGGAGGCAGCCAGTGAGCAGGCAGCACCATACCCCCAAACCCCTGCTGGTCATCTCCAAGGCGGGTGCCAGTGGCCTCCTGACCCGATCACCCACCACTTAGCTCTGATTGCCAGCAGGCCTAGGGCCCCTACCTGTGCATGAATTTTATGCACCAGGCCTCTGGTACATATGTAAAGCATTTACTATAGACCTGGCACATTGCTAGGTGCTAGTGATACATATTTAACAAAATAGACATATTTTATTGTCTGGTACAAAGATTTTTAAAAAGTGGTACCAATAGTGTATGATAAAAGTTGAGAGAGGAGAATTGTGAAGTGCCATTTATATAACACTAGAGGCCCAGTGCACAAAATTTGTGCACGGTGGGTGGGGGTGTCCTTCAACCCAGTCTGCTCCCTCTCAAATCTGGGACCCCTTGAGGTAGGATGAGGCCTAAACGGGCAGTCAGACATCCCTCTCATAATCCAGGAGTGCTGGCTCCCAACTGCTCACCTGCCTGCCCTCCTGATTGCCCCTAACCATTTCTGCCTGTCAGCCTGATCACCCCCCCCAACCACTCCCCTGCCAACCTGATAGATACCTAACTGCTCCCCTGCCAGCATGTTTGCCCCTCACTTCCCTCCCCTATGGGCTTGGTCACCCCTAACTGCTCTCCCCTGCAGGCCTGGGTTCCCCCCAGCTGCCCTTCCCTGCAGGCCCCGTCATCCCCAATTTCCCTCCTCTGCCAGCCTGGCATCCCTACCTGCCCTCTACTGTAGGCTTGATCAGCCCCAACTGCCCTCCCTTGCAGGCCTGGTCCCTCCTAACTGCCCTTCCCTACGGCCTGATCACCCACAACTGCCCTTTCTTGCAGGCCTGGTCCCTTTCAACTGCCCTCCACTGCTGGCCATCTCGTGGTGGCCATCTTGTGTCTACATGGGGGCAGGATCTTGTGACCACATGGGGGCAGTCATCATGTGTATTGGAGTGATGATCAATCTGCATATTACTCTTTTATTAAATAGGATAGAGGCCTGGTGCATGGGTGGGGGCCAGCGGGTTTGCCCTGAAGGTTGTCCTGGATCAGGGTGGGTGTTCCCTTGGGGAGTGGGGAGGCCTGGGTAAGAGGCCTGTGGTGGTTTGCAGCTGGCCATGCCCCACATCGATCCAAGCAGAGGCCATGGTATCTGGGATTTATTTATCTTCTACAATTGAAACTTTATAGCCTGGAGCGAAGCCAAGCCTTCTACTCGCCCAGCAATTGAAACTTTGTTGCCTTAAGTGGATGCCTGGGCCAGCCAGGATGTGCAGAAAGCTTGCCTCCAGGGGCAACCCAAGCTTCCCTCCTGCTCTCCTCTGTGGCCGTAGCCATCTTAGTCAGGTTAATTTGCATAATCGCTCTGATTGGCTGGTGGATGTGGCTGGTGAGTATGGCTGGTGAGTGTAATGGAGGCACAGTCAATATGCTTATTACTCTTTTATTAGTTAGGATTCTTTAAAACAACAAAATGATAGAAATGGGGAACTATGAGTAGTTGCCAGGACCTAAGGAGAAAGTGGGGGCAGAAAGAAAGTGAGTGTGGCTATAAAAAGGCAAAATAAGGAGCTTGTGTGGTGATGAAAATGTTCTATATCTTTACTGTATTGGTCAACATCCTGGTTATGCAATTGTACTTACAGTTTTGCAAGATGTTCCCATTAGGGAAAATCAAGTTAAAGGTACAAAAGGATACATTTGTTCTCTTTTTTACAGCTGAATGTACAATTACCCCTCAAATGAAGATTTCTAATTAGAAAAAGATACACACAATCCTCATGCCTGCCCCTAACTGTTCATAACTCACTTAAATAAGGCTACACAATTCAAATTAACACTTTCAATCTGGCTCCTTAGAGAAGCCAGGTCTTTATCAATTTTAAACATTTAAAACTAAAAACAAAATATTAAAGCCAACTCTATTTTCTAATTTTAAGCCTTCTTTTCTGATTATGAAAAGACAAGGTAGACAGTCCCGTGGATAACCTCTGGTGGCAATCTCCTAGATGCCTGAAAAAGAGCTAGGCAGGACGGGTAGCTCTCCATCTCACCAGTGGCAAAGGCTAAACTTGTGCTCAACTCCCCACAGGATCTGCAGTCAGAGCTGGGCAGCTGGCATTCCCACCCAGAATCAGTGCATAACCACCATGAAGAGTTGGTGCCCAAATTCAGATGATCCCCCCCCCCCCCAACAACTTAACTCACAAGAGCCCTAAAAGAAAGGAGAATAGAGAAGTCCTCAGTCCATCCAGCTAGACCTGGTCTAAAGATGCCTCTCCATGGAATGCTGATAAATTAAGTCTTCGTGCAAATTTCCAACCCTATCTTTGTCCCTAAGATCAGACTATGCTGTGTGCTGCTTGCTAATTGTCCCAAGTCTTTCAACACAAACATAATGAGCAGTGCCTGCTTTTAAAATACTCCTCATGGGCCCTGATTAAAGCATCATTCTGATATGTCAAAGTTGCAGGTGCCATACCCATGAGGATCAACCAATGAATGCATAAATAAGTGGAACTACAAATTGGTGTTTCCTTTCTCTCTCTAAATCAATCAATAAAATCTTTTAAAAAATAAAGCCAAAAATTAGAAATAAAAAAAGAAGATTTCTCTTGGTCTTAAAAGCTTACATGAAGCCCCTGAAAACTGGTTGAATTTTTGGTCTCCAGAATAATATAAATAAAAACAGTAAATATATCTCTCATTTCTTCTTCAATGCATATCTCTATAATTAGCCAAAGAAGATAACTTTTCTTGCTAGATATCAGTGTATATTTAAGACTTAATAAAGAAGGCAATGTGAATAAAGCACTGAGCTGACAGACAGAAAACCTAAATTTAGGCCTGTCAATTGTTTGAGTGACTGAATAGATCCTTTTATTGCATTGTGACTATTTTACCATCTGCCACCTGAAGGTATAATCTCTGGCTCTCCCTATTTTAAAAGCATAATGTGAAAAGGAATGAGAGAGTAGATACACATCCCTTTGCTTTCTGGAGCAATGGCATTAATTCTAATAATTTATATGGTAAAAGTCAATCAGACAATGAAAACTGCATTGTTTAAAAATGATTCCAAATTTTAGCAAAGCCCAGTATACAACAAAATAGATAAACATGCATAAACACAGATACATGCATATATAATTTATATATACATATTCATACATACATCTCCACAGGCTATCAGAGATAGGCAGCTGGTATCCCAGTATTAGTATGGTGAGTGGCTTTATAAATATAGATATCTCTCTGTATATGTCTGTGTATGCATATATTTCTCCTTTTTTTTCAGGTATGATGATAAAATTATCTAGGAAAAACCTACCTTCCCAGAACGAGCATTTTATGCAAGCCTTGGGTAAGACAGTGTGCTGGACACCAACTGTTTTTCCTTCCTCAGTTCATCTCAAGAAAGCATGGAAGTTCCTACTGCCTCACTCTGTGATCAGCTTTAGTCTCTAACCACTCTTTGGCATGAACTTTCATATAAAAACATGCTAACAGCTGCTACAACAGTGGCCCTGAATGATCTGCTTCCCATGGAAATATAAATGAAGCTGGAAGGAGAGCTTGGTAACAATGCAAGGCTTTTATTTTCAACATCTCTTAAAATAATATTTTTCAATTCTCTTTAGCTTGACACATGTCAATAAAATGCCTCATATTTACTTATTTACAACTCTACCTTATTTGATAAACAAACATGAATGTAGAAAAATAATTCAAAATGCATGAAATTGCTTCTCAAGTAACTTTGAAGCAAATGGTCTACAGAGAACATCCTGAGAAACACTGATACAGAAATAACAATACTGCAAAGAATCCTAACATTTACTGGTTACTAGAAGAGGAAGAATGAATAGATAAGTCAGTAAGTAGTGAGAGAGAGAGGGAAAAAAAAAAAAACTTGAGAAGTCCTGCCTCAAGAACAAAGCATCACACATCAAAATTACAATTAAACTACAGAACAATCATCATTCAAAACCGCCTGAAGTCTGGCTAACAGAAGTCCTACAACTAAAGAATGAAATAAGAGCCACATTGAGACTGGCAGAAGGGGTGGAGGCACAGAATGGGCTGGTCTGACACCCACGTGTGGCCTTTTGTTTGTTTGTTTGTTTGTTTTTAATCAGGAGGGAAGTTCAGCTGTGGAGGACCCAGTGAGGAGTAAAGGGTCCCAGTCCCACACCAGACTCCTCGGTCCATGGTTTCAGTGTTGGGAAGAGAAGTTCCCATAACTTCAGGCTGCAAAAATCTGTGGGGATTGTGGATGAGTGACGTAGAGGGTTGCTGGAATCCCAGACATTCCTCTTAAAGGGCTGGCACACAGACTTATTTGGACTCACTCCCTCTGAGCTCCAGTGCTGGGGCAACCGTTTGAAAGGATCCAGGAACATATGGGGAGGAATTGAATTGTCTGGCATTAGGGCAAGAACGAGGAGGAAGCTTTCTCCCAGACAAAAGCGCTGGCAGAGGTCACTGTTCCTTTGATGAGACCTCCCTACAACAATGCAGTCAACACATCTGAGTCTCCATAAACCTGGCCTACACTGTATGCCCAGCCTTCGTTAATTCCCTGAGGCCCTGCCCCACCCAATTTGCAGCCTCACCCAAGTTGTTTACAGTGGCCTTTCTATATGAATGGCCTGGCTTGGCTCAGGCTTCACACTTTCCTAAAATCTCTCAAACAAGCAGAAGCTGATCTTAGCATGCCCAGTAACTCTTGCTAAGTGGTCCCAGACCCCACACTAGTAGCACCCTGCCTTGGTTCAGAGCTTTGCCTGGGAACTTCCAAGCCTAACATAAGTAGCAGCCATTTATAGATCTCTCTGTAGCTCATGCCAGGTGGCCCCAGGCAGGGCACAGGAAGTAGCTGACTTTGCACCTTCCCAGAACCAGTGCATCCAGTGGTCAGCTTCAAACCACACCAAATTATAACCCTACCATATCCACAAGCAACACACCCAAGAGGTGGACTTGGTGAGCACCAAAGCCTCACTAAAGCAAGTCCTATTCCATAGGGGTGTTTCTTGCATAGCAGCTCATCCATTGTAGTCACAGCTGGGCCACATAGCCTATTGGCCTGGGGATCAATCCCTTCCAGTGATGCCAACAGCAAGCCTCAACTGCAACAAGACAATGCACACAGCCCCTATAGGGGTGCACCTAGAGTACCTAGCTCAGGTGGCTGAGGAGGCTGAACCACTGTGTCCTGTAGGACACCTTCTGCACAAGGCTATTCTATCAATTCCAGGAGACATTGAAACTCTAAATGATACACAGAAACAAAACAGGGAAGTCACCAAAATGCAGAGACAAAGAAACAGGTCACAAATTAAAAAACAGGAGAAATCTACAGAAAAAGAACTAAGTGTAATGGAAGCAAGCAAACTACCATAGTTCAAAACAATGGTTATAAGGATGCTCAAGGAACTTAATGAGGACTTCAAGGAACTCAGTGAGAACACCAAAAAGGACCAGTTATAAATGAAGGATACACTAACTGAAATAAAAAAATAATTTATAGGAATTGACAGCAGAGGAAGACAAGAATCAAATCAGTGATTTGGAGTACAAGGAAGCAAAAACACCCAATCAGAAGAGCAAAAAGAAAAAAGAACCCCAAAATATGAAGACAGTGTAAGGAGCCTCTGGGACAACTTCAAGCGTACCAATATTTGTTATCATGAGGATGCTAGGAGGAGAAGAGATGGAACAACAAATTGAAAACCTAACTGAAAAAAAAAATGACAGAAAACTTCCCTTACCTGGTAAAAGAAACAGATACACTAATACAAGTCCAAGAAACGCAGATAATACCAAACAAGAGAAACCCAAAGTGGCCCATACCAAGACACATCATAATTAAAATGCAAACGGTTAAAGACAAAAAGAGAATCTTAAAAGCAGTAAGAGAAATGCAGTTAGTTACCTACAGGGAAGTGCTCATGTGATGGTCAGCTGATTTCTCAACAGAAACTTTGCATGTCAAAGGGAGTGGCAAGAAATATTCAAAGTGATGAAAAGCATAGAAACAAAGATGGCGGCACAGGTAAACAACTAAACTGCTGCCTCACACAACAATTTCAAAACTATAACTAAAAAACAAAACGGACATTCATCCAGAACCACAGGAAGGCTGGCTGAGTGGTAATTCTACAACTAGAAGGAAAGAGAAAAGCACACTGACACCCAGAGAAGCTGCAAGAGGCAGAGGTACTGAGATGCGCACATGGAGAGGACTGGCAAATGAGTGCATGGCTGGCTTTATCAAGCAGGAGGGAATCAAAAGCTCCCAACTGTGCTGAACTCCAGTTCCGGGCAAGACTCTAAGGACCTAGACTCATTTGGGGAGAAACTGGACTGTCTGGCAGTGAGTGGACCTCAAGGGTGGCTTTCTCTCAGAGGTGCTTGCAGCAATTACCATGGGACACTGAGACACAGGGGCCTATTAAGGCAGGGCTGACGGAAACCAATGCTGTCTGCTGTGCCCTGAGACTCTGTCCATCCAAGCTGAGCACAGAGGCTTTTGAAAATCTTGTCTCATAAGGGTGTCTCAAGCATAGAAGTTCTCCCAGCATAGACACAGCTGATTCTCAGAACCAATTGGTCTGGAGGCCAATTCCTCCCAGTGATACCAACAACAATCAAGGCTTAACTAGAACAAGACTGTGTACACAGATCACAAAGGGGTGCACCAAGAGTGTCTACCTCAGGTAACTGGGGAGGCTGAGCCACTGGGCCTTATAGGGCACCTAGCACACAAAGCTACTCTACTGACTCAGGGAAGTGGTGAAAATGCGGAGACAAAGAAACAGATCATAAAGGAAAGAAATGGAGGAAAGCAAATGATTGGATATAGAGTTCAAAACCAGGGTTATAAGGTTTATCAAGAATTTTTTAGAAAAGACCAATAAATTTAGTGAGACCCTTGAGGATATGAAAAAGAACCAACTAGAAATCAAGAATACACTGACTGAAATAAAAAATATTATACAGAGATTTAACAGCAGACAAGAGAATAGCAAGAATCAAGTCAAGGATTTGAAATACAAAGAAGCAAAAAACAGCCAACTGAAAGAGCAAAATGAAAAAAATAATCCAAAAATAAGAAGATAGTATAAGGAGCCTCTGGGACAACTCCAAGTGTATCAACATCCGAATTATGCAGGTGCCAGAAGAAGAGAGAGAACAAGATACTGAAAATCTATTAGAAGAAATAATGACAGAAAACTTCCCCACCTGGTGAAAGAAATAAGACTTCCAAGTCCAAGAAGCACACAGAGCCTCAAACAAAAGGAATCCAAGGAGGACTACAACAAGACATATCATAATTAAAATGCCAAGAGCAAAAGACAAAGAGAGAATATTAAAAGCAGCAAGAGAAAAACGGTTAGTTACCTACAAGAGAGCACCCATATAACTGTCAGATGATTTCTCAACAGAAACTATGCAGGCCAGATGGGAGTGACAAGAAATATTCAAAGTGATGAATAGCAAGAGCCTACAATCAAGATTACTCTGCTCAGCAAAGCTATCATTCAGAATTGAAGGTCAGACAAAGAGCTTCACAGAGAAGAAAAAGCTAAAGGAGTTCATCAACACCAAACCAGTATTATATGAGATGCTGATAGGTATTTTTTAAGAAGAGGAAGAAGAAGAAAAAGGTAAAGATAAAAATCAGGAACAAAATACAGTCTATCAACAAGCAAATCTAAAAATCAAGTAAATTAAAAATCTGATGAACAGAATAAACTGGTGAATATAATAGAATCAGGGGCATAGAATCAGTGCACTGACAATTCTTGGAGAGAAAGGGGTTGTGGGGGTGCAGGAAGAGACTGGACAAAAATCATACACCTATGGATGAGGACAGTGGGATGGGGGTAAGGGCAGAGGGTGGGATGGGAACCAGGTGGAAGGGAGCTAGGGGGGAAAAAGAGGGACAATTGTAATGATCTGAACAGTAAATATTTATTAAATTTAAAATACACAAAGTGATAAAAAATAAGGACCCTTCAAACATGATTATTTTACCCAGCAAAGCTATCAGAATTGAAAGTCAGATAAAGAACTTCACAAATAAGACAAAGCTAAAAGACTTCATTACCACTAAACCAGTATTACATTAAATGTTAAAGGGTCTTCCTTAAGAAAAAAAAGATTAAAAATATGAATATGTTAAGACATACATACATACATATCTATCAATAATTCCATCTAAAAACTGAAATATATATCAAGGAGTCTAATGAACCAAATAAACTGGTGAATAAAATAGAACCAGAGGCACAGAAACATGGAACAGACTGATGAATCTCAGAGGGAAGCAGGGGACAGGGGGAAGAGATTAACCAAGAAACTTAAATGCATACATGCATTATCCATGGACACAGACAATAGGGTGGTAAAGACCTGGGATGGGGC
>PVJN01030089.1:0-25889 GCA_004026805.1 Lasiurus borealis | reverse complement strand
ATATCAATCTGAATTTCACCTTTATTCTCATGTATTTAGAAATAACTTGTCAAAGGAGAATGCCAAAAGTGAAAAACGCTCTGAGCAAAAGTATATGTTTAAAAGCAGTGGACTTGACAGTATTCTGCTAAGCAAAATGAACCAGTTAGAAAAAGACAAGTATCACATGATCTCACTCATATGTAGAATATAATGAACATAATAAACCCAGAGAAATAGAAGCATAGAACAGACTGATGAATCTTAGAAGGAAGGCAGGGGTAGGTGAGTGGGTGGGTGGGTGGGAAGAGATCAACCAAAGAACTTGTATGCATAAATGCATAATGCATGGACACAGACAACAGTATGAGAAGAGGTATGTATAGGGTAGAGGAGGTTAATAGGTGTGTGGGGGAAATGCACACATAAAAGCAAAGGCAACATATACAATAGTCGTTTTCACCTTTCTTTACTAAAGGAACATGGACTATCATCATTAATAAAATGTTAACTATTGACAAATATTCATTTAGTTTAAAGGATGTTCTTATGTTTCTCATTATCCGTAGGCTTCAGTAATGTATTAAAGAGTACTCTATATAGAGAGTCATTTTATTTTTATATTGTAGAAATATAGTTATGCTGGTTACTAGCTAACCCTGCTCTCATCAGTATGCAGAACATTTTAATAACTCAAAAATAATTTCCTTTTTGGACTATGTATGTTTGTACAAATGAGTAACAGACAACTCTCTTATGTGGTTGAAACCAAGACATTGAAGCTTTTTTTTTACACAGAGAAAAGTGGAGGAAATGTTGCCGTTTTACTTCTATAGGCTAATATATAATCTGAAGGAAATGAAAATCTATATTTCCTTTTAGAAAATGCATGTCATGCTGATTACAAATTATTCAGATAAAGGAAGGAAAACCCATTTAAACAGTAAGTGCCAACCTTAAAAATTAAGCTGAAACCAGTTTGGCTCAGTGGATAGAGTATCGGCCTGCGAACTGAAGGGTCCTGGGTTCGATTCCAGTCAGGGGCACATACCTTCATTATGGGCACATCCCCAATGCAGGAGGCGGCTGATCAATGTTTCTCTGTCATCAGTGTTTCTGACTATCTCTCTCCCTTCCTCTCCGTAAAAAAATCAATAAAATATATTAAACAATTTTAAAAAAGCCTTAAAAATTAAACAGCAGTTATGAGACCAGTGAGTTTATTTGGGAATAGCAGAAGGATTGCAGATTGAGACATGCTAACCATGTAAATCCATAAGCAAATATGAAGAGATGAAAGGAAACTTAGCATCTGTTAAGTTCCAGGAGGAAACTGGGGAGGATTGTATTGATTAGAAACCTATTGGTGGGGTTGTGGTGATTTCTTATTGGTGATGAGCAGAGTGCTGCTTCTGTTGCTGAGGCAGGCCAGAAAGAAATATCCCTTCTCCTTGCTAGTTCTATAAGCTGCAATGAGTGGCAGTGTCTGAACCATTGCCTTTCATGGTTTCTTGCCTCCATTTTGATGAGATTTCCTTCCTTCATTTTTACAGACACTGCAGCTGATTTGTGAAACAAAACAAAGCAAAACAAACAAACAGCCAGAAGCAGAATGAATCTCAAATGTGTAAAACAGATGTTTTCATTAAAAAAGAAAGAATACATTTAGTGAATGAAATAACTCATAGGTAGAGTCATGGTTGTGATATAAAAGGAAAACTTCATGCTAATAATTTAAAAAATCATCATGAGAGTGCTAAAGGAATGGAAATATACAGATAAGTAGATTTAAAATAATAAAGAGAGAGCATGCTTGGTTGCATATTGTCATATAATATGTGAAGGGAAGGGAAAAGAGCTGAGGATCCAGAAACAAGAACCGAACAATTTAGATCAGAACATCAGATGAAAATAGAGACATAGGGGGAAATCAGAGGTCATCCCTGAGACATTGTACCGGTTAAGTAAACAGCTTGACAGAAGCACACCTTCTACTACTCATCACCTGAGAAGTTTATGAAAATTGGGAACACCAAGACCTGGGACAGCATGTCAGTCTACAAAAATGATACAGGTGAAAGAAAGATGAAACAAAGTAAGAAACATTTTATAGAATACATCTAAAGTTTATGAGTAGTTTAAACAGTAGTAGAAAAGGCATATATCAAATTACCGACATTATATTTCTGATTTTTTTTTCAATTTCTTTATTGATTAAGGTATTAAATATGTGTCCTTATTCCCCCATTGCTTAGTTGTTGTTTTTTTCCAAAAATTTCTCACTTTTTTCTCTTTCTTTCCAAAGCATATTGAGCATATATTATGAGTTTAACTCAGTGGTGATAATTTTACATGCATTATCACATTTTATGCTTTTCAAAACTCTATAGAGTATTATACTTACCCTCAATTTACAGGTGAGATATAGAGAGATTATGCAAAAATGCGCCCCAAATCCCACACTCAGTAAGTAGAAACTAGGATCTGATATCCAGTCTTTTTCATTGTAAAGTCTATGCTCTTAATTTTATATTCCTTTTTTTTATGATCTAATAAACAGATTAGGAACATTAGTCAGATATCTGTAATATAATCCACTAGTTTATTTTTTTAATCAGAGTCATATTTATGCCATATCTTCTAAATTAAAATGTTTGAAAGTACGATTAAACATGTGCTAATTTACTATTTTATTTGTTTATTCACTTAAATTTACTGGGTTGGCATCAGTGAATAAGATCATATAGATTACAAGTATATAATACATTTAAAAATATATGTATTTTATTGATATTTTACAGAGAGGAAGGGAGAGGGATAGAGAATTAGAAACATTGATGAGAGAGAAATATTGATTTAACTGCCTCCTGCACACTCTCTACTGAGGATATGCCTGCAACCAAGGTACATGCCCTTGACCGAAATCAAACTTGGGAGCCTTCAGTCCACAGGCCGACGCTCTATCCACTGAGCAAAACTAGTTAAGACTATTATACATTGTTAATGTATTATTTTTAAAAGTTTCATAGGTAACTTATAAAATATTAAGAGAAAACAAGGAAAGAATCCATAAATTAGACTGTTTTCTTAAGGGAATTTAAAATATGTTTAAGGTTTATGAGGTTTACATAAGAAAAGCTCAGCCTTACCTGTCATCTAGGAAATATAAATTAAAACAATGACAAGATACTATTTTATACCCACTAGAATTAAAAAAAATAAAAAGACTTATAATACCAAGTGTTGAAAAAGATGTAGAACAACTAGAACTTCTGGTGGGAGTATAAAATGGTACCTAGACTTAGACATATACCCAAGGGAAATAAAAACATATGTCTATAAAAAGCTTGTACATGAATGTTCATAACAACCTCAATCATAAAAGTCCACATTTTAAAATAACTCAAACATCCAGAACTAGTCTATGATTACAGAAGTCAGTAATTTATTGTATGTGTGGAGGGGGCCAGGAATAGATAGACTGAAAGGAGGCATGACCAAGTTTTCTGAGAAGATGGAAATATCTGTACCTTGGATGATGGTTGCACAGAAGTGTGTAGAAGTCAAAATTTATTGTTTTGGAAACTTGCTATCTGTACATGTAAGTTATACTTCCATTTTAAAAAGTATATAGTTTCTGTTGTCACTCTTCCTCCATTTTACAACTGAGAAAACTGAGGTTCAGAGAAGATAAAGATTTATGGCCCTAGAGTTATATAACTTACATTAAACTCAGGTGCCATTCTTTCTTTTTTTAAAAAAATATAGAATTTATTGGAGTGACATCAGTTACTAAAATTATATAGGTTTCATATACAATTCTATAATATATCATTTGTATATAGTATTGTGTGTTTTCCATCCAAAGTAAAGTCTCCTTCTATCACTGTTAATGCACTCTTTACCCTCTCCTTCCTGCCCCCACCCCCTTTCCTTCTGGTAATTACCATAATGTTTTCTATGTCTGTGGGTTGTTTTTTCTTTGTTTTTGCTAGTCCCTTAGTCCCTTCACTTTTTTTTTTTTACCCTGGGTCTCCTTATTTCAAGCTTTTCTTTCTCCAATAGATCCTATATAATCATAAGGCTCTCCTGCACAAAGTATCTACATAACTATAACAAAAATACACCAGACTGAAACATCTTTTTTAATAATAAAAATGTAAGGATGAGAAAATTGCAAAGGCCTAAGCATCAAAATTAACTAGTTTTGGTGCTTTTCTGGAGAGATGCCCAGACCAACTCTGAAAATCTCTTTGTATAGATGACCCTAGCCTCAATGTCCAAGAGCAGTCCATTTATATTTTTTAGCACCATGATCTATTCTACTGGATATAGCCAGGAAATATAACTTGGCTCCTTTTCCAGATTACATTTTATGTTAAAGGAGTTCCCCACACACTGGTAAACGTAATGAATAGAGTGCATTCCATTTCATCAAATCGCTTCTGTAGACATTCACAAAAGATCAGCTTCTGTGCACTTCAGTCAGACACACAGTTATGAAAGTGCCATAAAACTTGTATAATCACCACCTGCATGTAAAAAATGCCAGCGATAACTTACCAAAATATTTCCAGTGAAAATATGACTTTGACCCAGATGGCAAAATAGGCTGCATTGGCCATAAATCTGTAGGCAGTAAATGGGCAGGTGGTAAATCTGCTATCATTGCTAGTGTTTTCCCAACACTTTATCTGCACAGACATTTCCTAAGGAAATAAAAATTCTGGAAATATGAAAAAAGAAACCAAATACTGACTGAAAACTCTGGTGTGAGACCTCGGTTCCTTGAAATTTAGGAAATAGGTCCTAAGGTTTATAGGTTCAATTCTGAGATACTGAGAAATAGAAAAAAAAAGTATGCAGAGAATGAAAGATATAATATATTTAAAAAGCCTCTACTTTATTTTCTATAACTTTTGACAGATATAATTACCTTGGAAATGGAAATTCTATCTTTACAACAACAACAACAACAACAACAATAATAATAATAATAATAACCTCCCCCCCCCAAACAATTGCAATGTAGTTTATCTCCTAACTTCTCTTCCCTATCACAATTCTTTTACCCAGAATTATAGAAAGGATACAAAGTTGCCGTGGACATGATGGAATAAACAGTGCTCAGTTTAGGAATCGATTGGGAAAAGATTACACCCTACTGAGTAGAAATTTGGTTTTCTTTGGAAAAGAATGGATGAATTACTATCCATCATTCTGTAAAAAAAGTGTATGACCTGGGGTAAGTGTATGATGTAGAAATCTGGACTTTAGAGGGAGGCAATTCCATTACTGAGATGTTTAAGCCTGAATTGGAGGCACCTAATGAAATTGTCTAGGGCAGTGGTCGGCAAACTCATTAGTCAACCACTAGTCTAGGAAGCCGTCCTGTCTAGAGTTAGGTTAGGATCATGTCATTCTACTCCTGGACCTGTCTATTCTTTCAGTCAGTACCATAGCAACTATAAAGGGTTTTTGGCTTGATCTGTATTCTTAACCTCCTTCTTGTGGAAGAGTGCCCGCAACTTGGCACTTCAGCAGGCTATTCTAACACATCTTAAGGTCAGCAGTCTAGGTGAAGTGTGTGATACAAGCAGTGGGTCCTGGGATCATGGATCCACCCATGCACCCTATTTACTAAATAAGTTTTACAAAAAGGGATCCCTAGTCAGTAGGATTCCATGCCAGTGGCTCAAACATACTGTGAGCCTTTGATATGGGGCTAGTTAAGACTCTATTGGCAAGAAAAGTAACCCTGTATGGGGAAAGGGTGTCTTTTCCTGAAAACAAAGCAATGGCCTTTCCGGGTTTGAAATAATGTAACCAACTTGTCATCAAGAAATGGTGCCATATCCAGGACTCAACATTGGTCTCTAGGGTGGGAAGTTGAGCTATTGGCAGCAATAGTAGCTAGAGCAGTCTTGAAAAGTGGGAGCTGATGCTTTTGGATCCATGTATAATATTGATATTTGTTTATGTACCCATGATGCCAGCATTTATATCACCAAGGACACATGAGTCATGCTACCTATGTGGCCAGATAATTTTATCTGCTTAGTTGTTTAATACCTCTTCCCTTGTGGATGTTTTCTAGTGCATTTTAATGTCTGATAAAAAGATCTTCTCATGCTGTGCCCATTCTGTTAGGTCCATCTATATACCTCGGCCTCATTACTCCTTGTCTATAGTATCCCAGTCTTTTACTTCCAGGACATATGCACAGACCACCTCTTAACTGCCATTTGGGACACTTCTATTTTCACACAAAATAGGTAACCAGTTGCACTGCCTGTGGTCCCAACTCAGGACGGATTTTTTTTTTCTCACCACCATCTTTTAAGGTACTCCATACACTAAACCTGTAGTTCAGCTGCTCTGTATTTTTTACAAAGACAGCACTTCTGTAAACCCTCTATCAATTGGCTGTATCTCATCTCCATGTGCCCTAGAAGTGGTCTGGAAAAAGGGGTGCTGTTACAGTAGCGCTGGGTTCTGTGCGGTCATGAGCTATCTGCTATCTTGCTTGTCTTTTCTTGTCCTGATCATTCTCCATCCCAAATGTACCACTTTCATCTTGCTATGGTTGCTGGGAGAGGTCCAGAAATAATACTTAGGTTTTAGTGTATCTGAAGGGATCGATCTCAGGATCATGTAATTTCCACATAACAAGTAGTGTCCCATAATTAGGGGTTTTGTCTCTGTGAGGACCAAGCAGCACACCAAGATGTGATTTTCAAGAAGCATACAACTCTCCCTCTAAAAATGGCATGCCATTTCTGCAGAAATCCAGGGGAATGTGCTATGATTGTCACTGGGGTTTCCCACAATTTCTATATGGTGTTCTCACTACATATCCCTCCAGCACCACAGGATCCACCATATTGTGTGACCCAAGTGTGGGGCTGTTGCACCTTAGCCGGGATCTGCTGAAAAGCCCAATTCTGTTCTGAGCTTTACTAAATTTTTGTCCTTTTTTTGTGTGTGTGCCAACCAGTACATTTCTAGCTATGGAAGAAATATGTTTGTTTTGGAACTTCAAAAGACCTGCTAGGACATTATGATTTCTTCTTTGTATTACTTTGTGCAGTATACAATGATTTGTCCTTTACTTAGAGCCCTGTAAATTGTTTTAGATATGGCAGGCCCCTTCATCTACACAGATTTGACCTCTCATCCTCTGGAATGCATGTATTCTACCAAGACTTCCAGAATGCTACCCCTTGCTCATCTGGCATGATCAGTATAATATCATCAGTGTAATGGATTAATTTGAAGTATTATGAGTTGTCCAGATGGTCCAGATCTTTTCAGACTGTATTATGGCAGAGAGTGGAAGAATTAACATAGTTGTGAGCAAAGCTGTAAATTAATATTGTTGTTCAATCCAGGTGAATGGGAACTGTTTCTGACTGCCTGTTCTGATTGAGATAGAAGCAAATACATGTTCCAGAATATTGGCTTCATACCAAGTTCCTGAGGCCATATGAATATGCTTTAGCAAATATACCACATCTGGCATGGCAGCTGCAACGGGACTTTTACTGGGTTAAGCTTGCAGTTATCTTTCAAGATACATCTTGTTTCTCTAGTGTTCAGACTAGTGAATTAAATAATGATCTTATGAGAACAAATGCCCCTGCATTCTTTAGATCCATAAAACCAGCACTCTCAAAGTTGAATTTCTGATGACTATGGAGGGGATGGAACAGGTTCGGGGCTTTCAATGGACCTTACCCAATATAATAGCTATTACCTATAAGGTTTGAGGCTCAGGAAATGGGAGTCAGAGATCAAGGCATGTCTAAAGAGAAGTTTTATTACTGAGGAGGTAGAAAACCCAGGATTAGAGGAGGAGGAGAAGAAAGAGAGACCAACCGGATTGCCTCCAGACTGGAAGACAGTAAAATGTGTGGCGGTGACCAGGCCTTTTGAGGGAACAGGAAGGGGTTGGACCCCAGGCACTCGGCACACACTGATTGGTGGTTGAATGTCTCAGGGATGTCCTGGTGGCAGACGCAGATTACGTCATAACTCTGCCCACCAGTTGGGGGTAGGGAAAAACCTATCATTACCCGAGTGATCAAAGATCCAATAAAAAATGTTTATCACACTTTTAAGTGCCATTCTTGATTATACATTCAAGGACTGGAGAATGATAATTGTGAGATATACCGTTAGTGACTATATATGGACATTGACCATGACTACATTTACCATTTATCATCTGACCTTATGTACACTCACTTTAACAGGAAGACCATTATGATGGTCTCTGGATATCAGTGTCATCCCAGACCCTGTGTGCAACAGTTGTCAAATACCCAGGCATTTGCTTACCCCAAGTAAGTCTTTTGGAAGAAGGACTGGAGGCATCCTCACCTTGTATACTTGCCATACAATAGTGAGGACCTTTCACCCGGAAACACTACCCCATCTTCAGAGAATGGGTCTTCTGGCTGAAAACTATCTCAGTTTTAGAAACGGGCAAAGGATCATATTTTTTTTCCAGTATGGCTGCCCTCATGCCATGCTCATCTAAGGTTGAGTGTGTTTTGCTGGTACAAGCTGAGTAGTTTTCCCTTCAAGTTCTCATCTACTTGACACCTGAAAATGCCTTGTTCTATTAAAATCTCCATTGCCACCTATGGTTCAGGCTTCTTTGGCTATTTATTCATTCATTACAAAAAAAAAAAAAAAATCCATGAAAGCCACTTGGATAATGGTAGTTGAGCACTGCCACTTAGTCTCTCTAATTACCTGCACTGATGTTATTGAGTAAGCTTTGTGACAACACTCTTCTTTTCCAGTTCTGTCCAGACAGCCACCAATGAACTTTAACTGATGCTGATGCCATCCCTTTAGCACATGCCTTATGGCCTTAGAAAATGGCGTTAGTGTGGAATGTAGTCCACTACTGAGTCTTCCAGTTGCACAGTGCATATGCATTTGAGCATTTACCTGAGCCTCCTATATCCTTCCAGCACCTGCCATGACATCCTGGCTTTCGGCTTTGCTCAGTGTGTGCTGTCACTTTCCCCTAGTTTCTCAGAGTCATCCTAGTAAGGAGTTCACAACATTTTGGGGGGAGGATCCTTGCTAGTTAAATCCTGCATCTTAGGAAGATACACACAAGTCAATAACCCTTTCTAAGTCCAATTTTAATGTATATTGCAGATCCCTTGAATAACCCTTTTCAGAATCCAGTCCCACATGCATTTATCCAACCCCACTTAGGTCACATTGGCTGGCTCTGGTAGTTCTTTGGGGGAACAGATCATGACCTGGGTTATGCTGTGACTCAATCATAGATTTAGGCCTAGTGCCATAGGAGAGAAGGATAAATCCTGAAGTGGGTACATATTCCCTTGATTGAGAGAGGATTTAAAACTCTCTTCCAACAGGGCTGGCAGCAGGTGAAAACTCCCAGAAGGTGGATAGGTCCTTCCACAGGCTCACAAAGCTAAAAAAATTCTAGGGAGTGATCTTTTTTAGAGGAATGTACTCAGTCGTCTCCATCTTAACCTTGGCCTTAGTTGATGTTTAAACTTCTGTCATGTTTGTACAATCTGACTATTAAATACAGATTTGGGCCCTCAGCTTTCTCCAACCTCTCCCTAGGGACAATGCCAGTTTCTTTGTATAAAACCAAGAGGCTCACTGGCTTCTAAATCTAGCTTTAAACTGCCTTTTACTCAATCTTAGGTTTTTATTTTTTCTATAGAGCAGTATTGTACAATAGAAGTATAATGCAAGGCACATATATACTTTAAAATCTCTCTAGTAGTCACATTTTAAAAAGTGAAACTAAACAAAATAAACTTGAAATTATAATGTGTTATTTAATTCATACAGGGATGATCCAAACTAGGTTTATAGTTGTGTATATAGAAGGACACACAGGTTTGAGTATTAAAGTTTATTAACTTGAAAAAATAAACTCTGTTTCACAATTGTACACCTACTTTTGCCCACCCCTGTATAACTATAATAGTATTTCTACATGTAATTAGCATGAAAAATTAATGAGATATGTTTTTTTTTGTAATGAATATTGTCATCTGGTGTGATTTTTACATATGTAGTACATCTAAGTTTGTAATAGCCAGATTTCAAGTACATTATAGCCACAACTGTTAGAGACTACTGTAGTACGCTGTATGTTTAAAGGACACCTGTGTTGCTTAGCAATATCTGTGTAATCCTGTTATTCATATATAGAGTATTTAATCCATACATTTCAATAACAGCAGAGGCATCACCTGCAATATATGCCAGTCTATCAATATATCCTCATGCTCAACCAAATTACCAAAGTTGAAAGTTTTAATTGGACAGCCACTTTGTCCAAGGCAACACCTGTGTTTCCCCTTGCTAGTGATGACTTGCCAAGGCTGCATAGTGGCTTGTGATCCAGCTCCTAAGACCAAACCCCATTTTGTAGCCTGGCTTTTGAAATCCCGCCAGGTACTGACTACACAGGTCGGGTTCTCTGGAAGCAGATACTGATATGGGGGTATATTTACCAAGGAACAACACCTGTGAAATGAAGGAGAAAGTAAGCAGGACTAAGTGGAAGAAACTGTCAACTGCAGCAAATATCTAAGATCTATTTGGCTAACTTGGTGATGATGGTTCAGAACTAAAATGGCCACCAGAATTATTCATATTGGTGAAATGCTTGAACTTTATATTGCTGCCCTACTCAGCCATCCAATGTTAGCTGTTCAGAAAAGGCATGTCTCTGCAGCTGATGCCAACCGCCAACCATGAGAAAGCTGACAGCTGAGGCAGTCTGCTGACCACAGCCCCTGGCCGCTGCACAGTGGCCCTTTCTTGAGGGAATTGAAGCAGCATACTCCATGTCTGCACAGGGGCCCTTGGTCTCCTTACCATGTAGAGTCTCCAATAGATGGTGGAAGCAGAAATTTAACTGAAGAGTTTTAAGGAGACAATGCAAGTATAGAAAGTTGGAAAGACAGTTTGAAATGAAGGCAAATAAAGAAATGAAGGCTAAATAAAGGTAGTTAAGAGGGCTTTTATTGTTTTAAATTTTTATCTATTTTTATATATGTGTATATATATATATGTGTGTGTGTGTTTATATATATGTGTGTATATATATATATATATATATATGTGTGTGTGTGTGTGTGTGTGTGTGTGTGTGTGTGTTGCATAGTATTCCATTGTGTAGATGTACCAAAGCTTTTTTACCCATTCATTTACTAATGGGTACTTGGGCTGTTTCTAAATCTTAGCTATTGTAAACAGTGCTGCTATGAACAAAGGGGTGCATATATCCTTTCTGATTGGTGTTTCTAGTTTCTTAGGATATAATCTCAGAAGTGGGATCACTGGGTCAAATGGCAGTTACATTTTTAATTTTCTTGAGGCAACTATATATTGTTCTTCACAGTGGCTGCAGCAGTCTGCATTCCCATCAGCAGTGTACTAGAGTTCCCTTTTCTCCACATCCTCGCCATCACTTGTGTGTTGATTTATTGGTGACAGCCATTCTGAAAGATGTGAGAGGATATCTCATACAAAAGATAACACTAGACTACCAGCTTATGCCATGCCAAAGAATAAATTCAAAATGGACAAAAGACTTAAATGTAAGCCATGAAACCATAAAAATCCTAGAAGAAAACTTAGGCAGTAAAATCTCAGACATCTCACATAGCAGAATTTTTGCCCACATATCTCCTAGGGCAAGTAAAAAAAGAAAAAAGTGAACAAATGGGACTATAAATAAAAAAGCTTGTTTTGCTTTTTAATAAGATACAACAAAAGAGAGTTCTAAAATATAAGACACGATTTAGAAAGGGATGATTTGGAAAGGAAAGCTTTTCAGGAGCCATAATGGATGTAATACAGGTACAATTCAAATGGCTGGCCTTTGATAGGATCAGGAATATTTTATCCATGGTAATAGTCCAGAAGGCAGAGTGTAGAAACATATACAGATTAAATGAAAGATTTGAGGGTAAAAAGAGAAGAGATTTCATACAAGTTTTCCACTAGAGGCATGTAATTGGAGAGAAGGGTGAAGAAGAAGGGGGATCATACAGGAGATCTAAGGAAAAGAAGCTATGGATTTGGTGAGGACTGGAAAGCCAGGGTATGAGGGAAGTGATTTGGATTGCACACATTCAGTTCTCATGTGAGTTTTGTGGTCATGAATTGGAGTTCAGAGTAGCTAGCAAGTATGTAGCTAATACTTTGATCTTTCTGAGTTTTTTGAGTTTCCCAGTTGAATGTTGGAAATGATAATGTGAGTGAGGAAATTAGGGTGTTTGAAAGAAATTGATCTTATTGGTGCACTTTGAAATCCAATTTGAGTAAAAAGCAAATTAAGGATATTAAGGGTAATGTTGATGATTGTGGAAAAAAAGAAAAACTTAGAAAGAGAAATAGATTGAGTCTTTTACAATCTCTAATTATGATCCAGTTTATCAGAGATCACTGGCTGATTAAATGGAAAGAGACACTGATAGGTATACCGTAAAAGGGAAGGGAGAGGATGGTGGTGACAGATTTTACCAATAGCATAGTGCGCTAAAGAATTGTTTTCTTTGTAAATGCAAGAAACAAAGACCCTGATTAGAATCCTCAGATTTAGGGTATCTACAGGCAACATGATATATAGTAAAAGAATATTAAATACGAGAGGCTTGGTGCAGGACATTCGCACACTCAGGGGCAGGGATCTTCTCAGCGTGGCCTGCACCCTTTAGCAGTCTGGGAGCCCTATGGGATTTGGGATGCAGTGGGACCTCCTTAGCTAATGTTACCATGGAGGCTGGAGAGGCTCCCACCACTGCTTCTGTGCTCGCCAGCCATCAGCCTGGCTTGTGGCTGAGTTTCGTGCCCCCGTGGGAGCACAGTGACCACCAGGGGACAACTGCTGCATTGAGTGTCTGTCTCCTGGTGGTCATTGTGCATCATAGCAACCGGTCATTCCACCATTCGATTGATTTGCATATTACCTTTTATTATATAGGGTTGAATTCAACCACCTGGATTTGAAACTTGGCTCTATTACTTTATTCATTCATTCACTCATTCATTCATTCATACATTTATTCAACAAATATTAATTTAACAACTACTAAGGATAGTCACATTTCAGAGACTGAGAAACAAGGATGAATAAGTTGAAAACTTCTTTCAGAGGCTTACATTCTAGTGGCAGGGAAGAAAGGGGAGGAAGATAGATATACACATACATATTTATATACATACATGCATATGCACATAAGTAAAAAAAGCACTGTAAATAAATAAAAGGAATTAATGAGATAGTCACTGACTTGGACTGAGAAATGCAGCTGCTATTTAATAAGGTGGTCAGGCATGGCCTCTTCAAGAAGGTGACATTGGTGCTCAGATCTGAATGACAACAAGGGACCACCTACACAAAAGAAGTCTTCCAGTCAAAGGAGAAGTTGGCTAGCTCTGTCAAATGAGATAAGAAACTTAAATTTTCTGAGCTTTAATTCCTTCATTATAAATAGTGATAATATTCTCTTAGAGGTTACTATAAAAATAAATAATATATGGCACAGTGCCTTGGAGATAGTAATTATTAAAATGGGATTTGCCTTTAGTATTTCTTCACAGCGATGACACAGTTTCCTGAAAGATTTAAGAGTAACGCTAATCTACCTTTGGTGCTGACTCCTTTGGGTCATACCTGGAGTTCCCATAAAGTGCTTCACAGAATCTGCAATGGAATATTCTGCTATTGTACCTCTTGTTAAAAACCACCAGAATGTTCATGGACATTTTTCTTGATACTTAGGCTTATGAGTGTCCCTTTTGTAGAAAAGCAAATTTGAGAAATACATAACTTCATAAACAAGGGTTAACATATTTTACAAATCTTGTACAATATTGATACTTCAGTAAACTTATTCAAAAGCTTTTACTGCATTTCAATATTTTTATTCAGTTTTAATACTGTTCCAGTTCTATCCATGAGGGTGATTAGATTACCTGACTGGAAAATTACAAAATTAATTATAAGGTGAGTGGCTCAATTGTATACTAGATATTCTGGAGGGAAAGCACACCATGCTGTTAATCTCATTCTATGTGTAGAAGAAACACTATGACTTTTAAAAATTATATTATCATTTCAAAAAACTTTTGTTTTAATTTAAAATAAGTAGGAGATCCACCTGTAGGCCCCAGCATGCAAAGGCAAGCTAAACCTCAGTGTAGGAGCCTTCTTACTTCCCCCAAACTGCCCTTCTGTCTGCCATTGCCAGTTAAGTCAAGGTGTAAGTAATTATTAATAGTGCAGATTGCTAGCTTGACTAAATGAAAATGTATTATTTCCTCTAACATAAAGCAGCTTATGGTTCATAATCAATTTCATTTGGATCAACCATATTAGTTCAGTGACAATAAATCTTTTTACAATTACTACTATTTTTTCTGAGATGATTTCAATTTCTTTTTATACAAAACCGTATTTTCTTCTTTATTTTATACTAGAGGCCCAATGCATGAAATTAGTGCAAGAGTAGGCCTTCCTTCTCCCAGCTGCTGGTACCAACGTCCCTCTGCCACTTGAGACCTGGGCTTCCCTCCCATCACCTGCAGGCATCCAGCACCCGCCTTCCCTCACAGCCCCAGCTTCCCCTGGAAGGATGCCCAGTCTAATTAGCATATTATGCTTTTATTATTATAGATTACCATTGACTTGATCAAAGAAATCCTTTCTAAACTACAGATGTTTTAGGACCCAAAGAGAATAAAAAACTTTGAGTACTCATGTTACATTTTTGTATCTGCATAAATGGTGTTCTTTAAGAGTGTTGAGTATCTACACACACATACACTTCTCAGTACCAAATTAGATATATCAGCTCCCTGTTGGCAGAAAGAAAGCTATATGCTGTATATAACAATGATCCTATGTAGTAAATAGGTAAGATGCAAATTAACTCACATCCTCACAAGATGGCTGCCTATGACCAGGCCAGCAGGGGCGTTAGTGAGGGATGACCAAAGAACTGAACAAGCAGGCTGTGTGGGGTGACCAGGCTGGCAGGGGAGTTAGTAAGGGATGATCAAATGACTGAACAGAACAGCAGTCTGACTGCGGCAATCAGGCTGGCAGGAGGGACAGTTAGGGCTGACCAGGTCTGCAAGGAGGGGGCAGTTGGGGCCAACCTGGCCAGTAGTGGGGTCAGTGAGGGGCAACCAGGCTGGCATGCAGAGGCAATGAGGGGCGATCAGGCTAGTGAAGGTGGGGGGGACAGTTAGGGGAGACCAGGCAGACAGGCAGGTGAGCAATTAGGAGCCAGTGGTCCAGGTTTGTGACAAGGATGTCCTGGATTGGAGAGGGTGCAAGCTAAGCTGAGGGGTGTTATGACACTGGGCCTCTAGTATCTCTATAAACTCAATGAACAGTTAATAGAAAAATTATTTATTTTCCTTCATTATTGCTATAAATACCTTTGAGAAAGAGAATAATTTTTAGATTTTGGATCTTTAATGAGTATGTTTTATCATCTGGATTCATTACATTGTAAAGGACTTGGAAAGTGTACACCATTCATCTTCATAACCTCAGTGCCTAGGAAAGAGCCTGAGAAACAGATGATGCACAAGGGATATTGTGTGAATGAATGAATGATTATGGCAACTTAGTTTACTATTGTTGTACCATATGGGTGACACTTAAATCACTCTTTGAAAAGAGAGGTAAGATGAGATAACTGGCTGAATACCCATAGCAGTAAATTTCGAGAGACAAAACCACCACCTATTATCTTTATTTACTTAACTGCCTGTTTCATGATGATCCAGGTTAATCAGAAACTCAGAAAAGCACAGCTTTCCAAAATGGCCGCATGCTTCTGCAACACCAATAAACTGGAAACAAACAGTGAATGGAGGCATAGCCATTTTTCTTTCCTGTGTAGCCATCACTTATCTTGTCAGTTCCCCTGCTGCTGCTGCTTTAGCTCACATGGAGGTGTATGTTGAATAAGCAATAGGTGGAGATCTTTAAAAGGAGGCTTTTCAATCACCCTGGATCTAATCATGGTAAATGGCAAAAAACATTCTTATTAGGTTTTGCTAGCCAATGACGAATTGCCATGTATGGAAAACAAACTACACATAGATGGATGTTGCTGTTATCGTTTTTTATTTGTTTTGAACCAATTTGGTGTGCATTGATTTAAAAGCTTTAGATAATTTACTCTCTGGGGAGAAAAAAAAATCACATATCCTTTTGGGCATTTACTACCCTGTGAAAAATCTCTCATTTTCTCCTATTGTTCTTTCCTTTCATCTAAAATAACATTATGTAACTGGGAGTTGGAGAAAGTAATTATGCAAAAGATTCTATTTATTTTCACTTTAATGCTTTTAGAAGTTAAGAACTAGTATTGCCTTGGATTCAGGGAAGATGAAATATATTCTCTTGTTTGTACAAAAATCATGTTGTTGTAGTTTTGATTTGCATTTCTCAAATAACTGGTGAGGTTGAGAATCTTTTCATGTACCTGTTGGTGATTTGTATGTCTCCTTGGGAGAAGTGTCTGTTCAGGTTCTCTGCGTGTTTTTTTTTTTTAATTGGTTGGTTGGCTGGTTGGATTGGTGTTGAGGTGTATGTGTTATGTATGTATTTTGGACATTAACCCCTTCTTGAAACTGTTGTTGGCAAATATCTTCTCCGATATAGTTTGCTACCTCTTTTCTGTTAGCCATTTCTTTTGCTGTGCAAAAGCTTTTTAGTTTGATATGTTCCCATTTATTTACTTTTGCTTTTATTTTCCTTGCTTGTGGAGTCAAATTAATAAATTCTTCCCTAAGACAAAGGTTCATAGGTTTAATGAATGTGTTTTCCTCTATATAATGTATTGTTTCAGGTCTTATATTTAGATCATTGATCCAATTTTAATTTTTGTATATGAGACAAACAATAAACTAGTTTCGTTCTTTTGCATGTGGCTTTTGTTTTCCCAGAACCATTTATTGAAGAGGCTTTATTTTCTCCATTGTATCTTCCATATTCAGTTGGATCTCCTGGATTTAAATGTTGATTTAGAAAATTCTGAGATGGTTTGTTATCTTATATTTTGTAAATGTAAAAAAAACAAAAACAAAACAAACATAAACTGGGCCTAAATCTATAATATAGCATAAGAATTACATAAAGCATCATATGCAGTTAAACATGAAAGATTTCTATGAACTTCAGTTCTTCTTCTAAAGGCATTAAATCATAGGTTTGTAATGTTTTATCATTGACCTATTTTTATCCATTGTTACTTCTATTTTTCTACACTATTAGTTAGTCTTTGTTTGGTACATTTTGTTATTATTTTTGTTATTATTTGATTTATTTATATTTCTTACCTCTTACAGACAATATTCGATCTCACTATTTTTTAAAATATATTTTCAGATTTCAGAGAGAAAGGGAGAGGGAGAGAAACATTAATGATGATAGAGAATCATTGATTGGCTACCTCCTGTACATCCACACTGGGAATCAAACTATGACCTGGTTCCTAGGCTGATCAATGCTCAACCACCAAGTCATACATTCCGGGCCAATCTCTCAATTTATAAATGTTCAAAGTTTAAATTCTAAGTTGAAGGTTTTATTAGCCAAATTACACAAAACCCAATTTATGTGTTTTTCAGTAACTCTTCAAAACATACCATAGTCTATTTATTGCAAAAAATAGGTAAATATATCTGTATGATACTTATATTTGTGTGATATACTCCAATTAGAGAATAGTGAATAAAAGCGAAGAGCTCTTAGTGCCAAAAGACATGTAAATCTTTGCCAAGCTCAGATATGTACCTGCCTCAGGACTTGGGCAGATTACTTAACTGCTCATTTTTAAAATACCTGTTTAATAGATATACTAAGAATATCTCCTACTGGGTGATTATGGGAATTAAGTGAGATGATATGTGGAAATTGATTACTGCAATTCTAGGAAAATAATTTATCTATAAATATAAACTAATATTAATATTAAAACATTTTAAAATAAATTTATGGCTCTGCCACAAGGGAGCTATAGTTGAAGTAAGAAAATACTTGATGGATTTTTTATTATGGGAGGGAAAAGAAGGGTATTTCCAAAAAGATTTTGAGTTGTGATTAAATTTTTTTATATTGCATAGATCTACATATTCATTTGATGCATTTTATATTACAGTATTATAAAACATTATTACTGCCCAACCTGTTTGGCTCAGTGGATAGAGTGTTGGACTGCAGACTGAAGGGTCCCAGGTTCGATTCTGGTTAAGGGCATGTAACTAGGTTGTAGGCACATCCTCAATGGGGAGTGCAGGAGGCAGCTGATCAATGTTTCGCTCTCATCGATGTTTCTAACTCTCTATTCCTCTCCCTTCCTCTCTGTAAAAAAAATCAATAAAATATATGTTTTTAAGAAACTTTTTTACCACAGAGCTTTACTCTTTGACCATATAAGCCTCAAATCATAGGGATTCTTAGTTCAGTATGAAAGAACTTTAAGATAATTTTTTCATTCCAATGATGTTTAGCCTCATGTGTTAAATTTGTGAATATTTTATTTTCTTTACAATCTCAATATTATCGTTTTTATAGTTTCTTGGCTAAATAGAAACAACTGGTTAAAAGGATTAAGCCAGGAACAAAGGGGTTTACAAAGACTTTTTTTATTGTGACATGATTTTTCATGATATATTTATAATTATGTATTATCCAACCCAAAATTGAAATGATTGAATTAGATCTATCTTCATATTACAAATATTAATGGAAATTTTATAGTAAGAGAGTGACAGATAATTTGCACACAAAATTATAAAAATGTAGTAATTTGAAGTCTTTATATTCTTTGGGGATTATTTTCAATAATTTTTATTTTGATAGTGATAGCTTGAGAGGTTTGCATAAGAAAAATTTTTATAGTCATTATTTTTTCATTAACCACTTAATTTCTATTTGCCATTCCAATGCCTATTACTGAGAACATGAATAAAATCTGTCATTTAAATAAACCAGGTGCAGATGGATTTCAATTCTCTTCCTATTATACATTATAGTAGGCAAGTAGTTAAGCATTTTTACAAAGAGAAACATGAAAAATTGTAAATATTGTTTGCAAGCTGTAATGAGCTTGCAATGAAATCTCTAGTAACACACAACATTCCAATTATCTCTAAAATTGTGCTAGAGTGTTATTGTCATTGAAAGTGATATTCAAAAATCATATACAGCCTTCTCTGTGATTTCACACATGAATGTAAATAGGATGGTGTCTACATATGAATATGTACTTTACTGAAGACTGTACTAGGAGGCCGGTTACTGAACCATGGCACTAGAACTGCATTACATCTGTTCTTATTAATTAATCTACCTAGCAACATTCACAGTCATTGGGAAGATTGACAACAAAGCATATGACTGATGTTTATTATCAAGTTTATAACACATGAAAAAGCAGTCTAAAGTAAGTGTCAGATTCTTAGTGATGATTTTCAAAAATTACTTAAAAATGTTCATATAAATATCAGAAATTATGGCAAAGGTAGAGTTGTGATTTTAAATGCTCGCTTCTTCTTCTTAATATCATCAAGCATTCATTCTTTCATGTAAGATTGATATCTGATGTATTGCTTTATTTTGACTCCTTTTTATAAGATATAAATTATTTTAACATAAAATTTAATACTTTATACTTACCCTGTAGGTACTAGAAATTCAAAGATGAAAATAATTGTTCTTTGACTCTCCTGGAAGGAAATTTAAATACATTTCAATCAATGTAATAAGTGCTTATTAAGCATCTACAATGTGACAGAATTTATTCTAGGCAATGAAGATTTCACAGAGACAAATATTGATAAAAATATGCTACCATGAATGTTTGTTTCAGTGACAGTGGATAAAGAACAAAATGCATAAATAATTCAGATAAGTTCTATGGAGGAATTTTTATCAAGGAAGGTGGAATGGTAAATCTTATATATACAATGATTTATAGAAAAGATTTTCCCTAAGGTAACATTTAACCAAAGATTTAAAAGATGTACAGGAAGATATTTTGCAGATATCTGAAGAAAGAGTCCAGACATGTGGAACTGGAAATTATAGTCCTTAAGGCAGGGGAAGGCCAGAAAGCAAGGAGCTAGTGGGTCTAGAACAGAGTAATATATGATATTGAAAAAGTAATTAGATGAGGAAGGAAAGGCCACTGTTAGCATTTGAATGACTTTACCTTTTCCCTGGGTGTGATGGTCTTCTAGGGCTACCATATTGGACTGTCACAGATTGGATGACTTAACAGACATTTGTTTTTGTCATAGTTCTACAGGCTGGAAATCCAAGATCAAACTGTCATCAATGTTGGTTTCTGGTGAGGCCTCTCTTCCTGACTTGCACACAGCCAGCCCCCTTCTTGCTATGTCTTCACATGGCCTTTCCTCAGTGCAAAAAAAAAAAAAAAAAAAAAATGCAGTGATGAGATGGGTTAATCACTCTCATTTCAAAAGGAAGACATCAGATTAAAAAAAAAAGGGTGTGTGTGTGTATAATAGATCCCAAATAAATTCAAAACCTAGCAATACAAATTCTACTAGATCTTGATATTTAAGAATGATCCTCTCTGGCTGGATGCTCTGCCGTCTGGGCCCATTGAGGTTGCCGTGTCTCCTCCATAGGCCCAGGCTTCTGCTCCATTTCCTTGGCTCTTTGAGAAGGTCCTGCACCATGTATTCTTTACAAAGTTATCCTGGCGCACTAAAACCCAGGATGTGGCCTTATCCTCTGAAATGGGTGAAAGCAGCCTTGCCCTCTGGGACTGTATGCTCTGGGCCTGTGGTGGGAGTCCCAGCCCTGGTAATCTCTGAAGCTATAGGTTCCCTTTTCTTGAAAGGTAAGGCTGATTGGTAGCTGAATAGCTCTATTGCTTCATCCTGGCTTCTGCCGAGATGGTTGATTAAATGCATAGGAAATGGATTTAGGGACCAAACAAACTTTCTCATTTGACTATATATATATATATGACTCTTTTCCATAAGATATATATTAGTTTTATATCTTTAAGTTCTAGTTCCTTTTTGCTTAACATTTCCTTCTGCATTCCATCTCTCTCCTCTTGCATTTTACTGTAAGCCATAAGGAGAACCTAGCTCCACCTTCAACTCTTTGAATAGAAACCTTTGCTAAGTACCCAACTTCATAGCTTATAATTTCTACCTTTCACAAAACAATAAGTCACAATCCAACCACGCTCATGGCCACTTTATAACAAGGATAGCCTTTTACCCAGTTTCTTATAGCATATTCCTCATTCCCATCTGACACCTCATCGGAAGCACTCTTCATGCTCATATTTCTAAGAACATCCATTCATAATGATATATGTATTCTAGAAGATACTGGAAGCTTTCTGTATAGCTCTTCTCTTTTCTTTCTGAGCTCTCACAGCATTTGCCTTTAGCATCTACATTGTGATAACAACATAATGTGATACACAAGAGATGAAAAACTATTAGAATTTTTTGAGCAGAATAGCAATGTGTCTGCTTTATTTTACTAAAGTTACTCTGGCTTCTCTGTTGAGAACTGGTAATGAGGACAAGAATGATAACAGAAAGAGTAGTTAGGAGTTTCTGAAGACAAAGTGAAAAAGTTCTGCTGACATTGGATGTGAAGTGTGAGAAAAAGGGAGACTCTTCTACCCTCAAGGATTTTCCTTTGAGCACATTGAAAACACTAGTTATTATTAACTAAGATAAGGAAGGCTGATTGCATAGACCATTTGAATGGGGATAACAAGAATTCTTGTTAGACTCATTAAGATTGAGGTATATGTCAGAACTCAAGTAGGGACACTGAGCAGACAGTCCTATATAGGGTGTCCCCAAAAAATGTATACACATTTTTTAACAGCTGATTCTACCACATTTTAAAAATGAGATGTATTTTAATAAGCACTACCTTTATAATTATTCAAAGTGTATATATATTTTTTGGTCAATAATTAAAAAAACAACAAAGAACAAAACAAAACTCTATGTCTAATTTATGGAAGATCTCATCTATTGGTCTTTAAAACCTTGCAATTTGATGAAATCACTAGAGGAATAATGTAGATACAGAAGAGGCCCAACGTTTCATTCCTGAGATTCTCTAACAACAGGAGACTAGTGAGATAGGAAGGACCATCAGAGCTGACTGGGAGGTAAGGCCACTGGAAAGCAAGCAAACAAACAAACAAACAAGCAAGCAAAAACACAGAAGAGTGTGGTAACCTGGAAGTAAAATGAAGAAAGTGTTTAAAGGAAAAATAAATAAATAAAATGAGGATTGAGAACTGGCTACAGGATGAAACAACATGAATCATTATGGAGTAATAAGAGAGGGCAATATAGAGGTGTAGTGGTGCTGGAAGTTTAATTAAAATGAAATCAAGAGAGAAATATATGGAGGCAATTGGGAATGTGAGTATAGACTTTATTTTCAGGAATTTTACTCTAAAAGTGATGTAATATTTGGAGGGGAAGGAGTGCTCAAGAAGTTTTGTGTTGTTTTGTTTCTGTTGTTTTTCTTGTTATTGTTGTTCTGTTTTTAATTTTTTTAAGATTCCAGAAATTAGAGCACATGTTATATGAATGACCCAACAAATGTGAAATACTAGAGAATTGATATAATGAATCTCTTGAGTCATTGAAAGGAATGAGTTCAATGTCCAGTGGAGGGGTAGGCATGAACAGGAACAGAAAAACATGTCTGCTAAAATGGAAGAACGCAGTGCATAAGCACTTAGAGAATTTTCATGTGTAGAGAATACAAATTATTTATAAAGGGGAATATGAGTATATGAATGGTTTGCCATGGGGATGAGGAACAGGAATAAAGAGAGGAGTGAACTAGGAGTTTTGAATACCTACAATACTTTCAGACATCTTCCTAATGATGCAGAACACAAATCAATACAAAATCTTTCTCTCTTCCCTCAAGAGGCCCACAGTGTGGTAAGGCAGACAAGTGAAGATATATATTTAATTATACAGAGTAGTAAACATATTAATATATTAGATTCAGCTACTATATGCCATATATATAGTACATCAAGTCATGAAGGCATTCATGGGCTAGCTGACAAAATAGAATGTCAACGAGGATTATATTGGCAATACTCTTCTGTAACGCTTTTAAGTTTTCTATATGTAATATGCTTCTCTTCAATTCAGAGTTTGTTTTATAAATCTTTAATATTTATTTATTTTTCTGCCATATAACTTTAGAGATAAAATCAGGCATGAGTCAAAACAACTAAGTTTGAATCCTAGATTCCTAATTAACAGATAGGTGATCTAAGCAAATCAATGATCTTGCCTCAGTGTCTCTAACATTATCATGGAAGTAGTGATGTCTCTCATAAATACTGTGAAGGTGGACTATTTAATATATAGAATGATTGGAAGAGTGTCCGGCATGTAGTGAACATGCTATCAAAATTAGATTATATGTTTTACTATTTTATTGATTGTTATTTTATTTTATATTTTAACCCAGTGTCTTAGCTTTGTCACCTTTCCTTTTTATAATATTTTTTTACTCATTAGTTGGAGTTATTTTTTTATATTTACCCTTTGCAAATTTAAATATATATATATTTTTATTGATTTCAGAGAGGAAGGGAGAAGGAGAGAGGAATAGAAACATCAATGATGAGAGAAAATCATTGATCGACTGCCTTCTGTATGCACCACACTAGAAATAGAGCCTGCAACCTACACAGATGCCCTGACTGGGAATTGAACCATGACCTCCTGGTTCATAGGTCAATAATCAACCACTGACCCATGTTGGCTAGGCTACCCTTTGCATTTTTATTTCTCATTTAAGATAATTCCTCACCATGAAGTTTTTATTTAAGACTATTTTTTTAAAATCTTTTCAATTGTGTTTTATCTTTGGGCTAACTCTAGACACTCCCTTCTTCACCAAGTCTGATTCTACCCTCTTATTGGGCTAGAGTGAATGACAATATAAAAAATCCACTCATGTCTTCTGGGCTCTGGCTTCTCTGTGCTCTTGCTCCCACCCAGCTGTGTTCTGTTTGCTTTATATGAAAAGAGGGCACCTGGATTTGAAAGTGGACTTTTGTGGCTCAGTCCTTTAATGTCTGCCATTGATTGGCCAATGTTAAGAGACATACTTTTTTTCTAAATGCAAGAAATTATAGTTATTGAAAAAGGAAAAAATAGAGATTTTATACTTCAGCAAATTCTATAACTGAATACTATAACAATTAAGGTTAAATAAAAAAAGCTCTATTTATTTTTTCTAAAAATATTCCATAAAGATGATGAGTACAAATAGGAAATGTATGACATAGTTTGTGGGACAAAACCTAATCCTAGATGAGGAGTCAGCACCCACTGCATATTTTTAAGAGGAAATAAAGACAACTAAATAAATTAGTGTCTTTTGTAAAAACTGCTACCCCATAGTTCCTACCTTTAGGCTCCTAATTCAGTATATCAGGCCCCTATGTAAAAAATCTTCTCTAGCTCCAGGCTAAAGTGCTCTTCCAGAACAAGATTTGGATCCCATTATTTTTCTGGGAAATTGACTCTCTGTGTTTCTCTTTGGACCTTTGTGGCTCCTCGCTCCCTAGGAGATTGATGGGAAGTTGACATCTGCCTTTTCTTAAGGGAGAACATTGCCTTGTGCATGATAGATATTTACCCACTTTCTGATGGATAACATTAGCAAAGTATTTTTTTACACTGGAATCCATTTTGAAAAATTATTTCAGCTAATTATGTGCCATTCTTCACTGTATTAAAGCAAGCAACTCCATTTGAAAATATTATGCTAAACAAATTAAGTCAGTCAGAAAAAGCTAAGAACTATATGATTTCACTCATATGTGGGATATAAAGCTGAGACTCAGAGACACAGACAGTCAAGAGTATGGTGGTTACCAAAGAAAAGGAGATGAGGAGGATGGTAAAAGGTAAAGTGGGCCAAATATATGGAGATGGAAGATGATTTAACTTTGGATGGTGGATACATAAGACAATATACAGATCATGTATCATAAAAATGTACACTCAATACCTGTATGATCTCATTAACCAATGATATCCTAATAAATTAAATAAAAAACAACAAACAACTCAATCACCCCAAGTTTTGCTGCATCCAGATTGCTTAAACCTCTCTTTTAGCTCTTAATCTCATTCCATTTTCTAGATAATTTGAACATGATGAAAAAAGCACCAACTCAGTATTGTTTTTAAATGGTGAAAAAACACAAAACTTTATCATTGCCTTCAAAATAAAGTAGTGACTGTGTTTAATGATAATGCTATAAATTGGCAGAAATCTTCTCAAAGGCACCTGCAGACAAGGAGATGTGTAAATAATAAGAAAGATTCATTCAGCACTGTCTAAAGCAGGCCCAGGCTGTACAATAGAGGAGGTAGAGCACACACACAGAAGGCAGCCATACATTTAGAAAGAAAATTGTTCTATCGTCCATGGTCTTCAGGGCCAGAATACTGGATGAAAATTCAGGCTAACCAAATGTTTAGCAATCAGAACTTAGAACTGTATTGATGTGTAGTCAGGAGACCAAAGTTAGCATCGCCATTGCTATAAAAACTAGCTTTTTATGACCAGAAGTTGGCTTATCTGAGACCTGTGTTCGCACACAGAGAAATGCAGCATTTCTCTGGGACTGACGGAGTCTTTTGAAATGACCCCCAATGGCTAGTCTGATCCAAATGATAGCTGTTCTTTCTGTCACAGTATACCACTAAACAAAGCACTGCTTCCTTACTGAAGGATGTGAACTTTCAGTTTCCAAATAGGTAGGGGAAAATATATCTTTTTAATGCCCACTTTT
>PVJN01030088.1:0-25889 GCA_004026805.1 Lasiurus borealis | reverse complement strand
CTAGTTGTTAGCAGCAAGGACAGTGTTCCCCCAGCCCAACAACCTGGAAATTTAAAAATATTTGACCCTCGAACAATGTGGGTTTGAACTGCGTGGATCCACTTACAGATTTTTTTCAATAAGTACTGTAACTGAATGTTCTCTTCCTTGTGACTTTCTTAATAACTTTTTCTTTTCTCTCGCTTACTTTGTTGTAAGAGTACAGTATAGAATGCATAAATATGCAAAATGTGTGCTAATCGACTGTTTACGTTATTGGCAAGGCTTCTGATCAACAGCAGGCTATTAGTGGTTAAGTTTGGGGACATATATATATATATATATATATATATATATACACACACACACACACACACACACACACATATATATATATATATATATATACATACATACATATATATGTGTATATATATGTATGTGTGTGTGTGTGTGTGTGTGTGTGTGTGTGTGTGTGTGGTTGGGCCCTGGCCAGTGTGACTGAGTCGGCTGGAGATATAACCAAAGGTTCACAAGCATTTCCTATGCATCAGTCTCTTTAGATCTAACAATTATAAATGATCAAAGTTGAATCAAAAAGGAACACATAAATAGAAAATAACCATAGAGGAAAGTTACTCTTCCATCCATTCATTTGTTCATCTAGCCATCCAACCTTCCATTTCCATCCTAACCAACTGTCTAATTCTTGTTGAAAAGTAGCCAATCTGCCCTCCTTTTTAAATACCAGGTACAGATTTTGTTCCTGACGATTTGCATGCCCCCAAAGCACAGAGAAAGACAGGAAGCATCCAGGTTTATTCTACAGTTGAGCATAAGTCTCGTTACCTCTACCAGACAAAAATATGACCAAAAAATATAGAACCATCTCACTTATCAATATAAGTGCAAACCACATGCAGTAAAATACCAAAAGAATAACACGCCATATTTTACTCTTGGCCTAGGTGGTTATGGGCAGTCCAGTATTAGGAATGCAGTCTAATTCACTCAGTTAATAGGATAAAATGCTAAATGTAATAAACATAGGAAGCAATGGGTGAAAAGCAATAAAACTGCAGTAAAAGTGGTTCATTATTAGAATACCAACCAACAAAAGTGAGTATTTTCCCCATATGATAACATTAACCACATATACAGTATTATGGAAAATATGATAACCTCTCACAATTGCATCACAATATATTAGAAATGAAAATGAAATAAACAAAATATATACATAAGATAAACAGTAGAATTTCACTGAAGTAAAGCACAGAAAGTTGAGAAACAGATTCTTTCCACTTCTGGTTTGGAACTCAGAATTCTAAAATAAGTTTTCTCCAAATTAATATAACATGTATGATGGCAATAAAATCCCAATAGAATTTCTGCCCTAACTGGTTTGGGTCAGTGGATAGAGCACCAGTCTGCGGACTGAAGGGTCCCAGGTTCAATTCCAGTCAAGGGCATGTACCTTGGTGGTAGGCACATTCCCAGTGGGGGGCGCGCAGGAGGCAGCTGATCGATGTTTCTCTCTCATCGATGTTTCTAACTCTCTATCCCTCTCCCTTCCTCTCTGTAAAATATCAATAAAACATATTTTAAAAAAATAAAATCCCAATAGAATTTCTTTTTAAATCTTGACAAGTTGTTCCTAAAAATCATACAAAAGGATAAATAAGCATCAGTGGCAAAGAAATATATTGAAAAGAAATAATTTTGGGGAATTTGGTATGCTGGATTCTAAAACCTGCTGTAAATAGGTCCCTAAGAAAATATGGCCAAGATAAAACTTTCAGTAGGAAAGAATGGAATAGTTAATATATAGTGTTAAGTCAGCCGTCAGTCCCTTTGGGAAAAATACATATTTAATGCCACACACTATATTTCAAATCTATAAAATTCTGGAAGAAAACAAAGCAATATATTTTTATAGTCACGGAGAAGGCCTTTACTAGTAAAAGCATGACAAGAAGCCCCGAAGTCTTAAAACGTTTAACAAATTCAGTTTCATGAAATCGTAGTGAAAGGAGCTATAAATTATAAAATTAAAGGGTGGAGAGCCAGCGGGGAGGATATATACGAAGCGGATGTAACAAAGGGCTAATACTCAGGATTCATAGACAGTGCTCACATGTCAGTATGGAAAGACAGTGGGATAGGAAAGTGTGGGGAGGATATGACCAATCGCACACAAAATGCAGATAAACAACACAATACCTGCAATGTCATTTGCCATCAGAGGAAAGCCACTATCGGATTCCACTGTCATTTACCAGGCTGCCCAAAATGGAAATGACTGAGAATGTCCAGTGTGTGGGGAGGTGTGTCAGAGGGGTGCTCTCTTGCATCCTTCCCGGAAGGCTACCTGCCTCCAAACACACAGCATCCTGCTTCTCCCCTCGAGGTTCTGCTCCACGGAGAAACTCAGCACAGCAAGGCTGAGGATAAAACTTGAGGACGGCCTAAATCCCTCCCTAAGGGAGCAGGTGAAATTAAACTGGGAGTATTCAATGTATATACTACCAGGCAGCCATGAAAATAAACAAAACTAATTTTGTATAATTCGCCGTGAATAGATGCCTTGTGTCAGCGTGATGGTTAAAAGTCCAGGTCTGGCCGAAACCGGTTTGGCTCAGTGGACAGAGCGTCGGTCTGTGGACTCAAGGGTCCCAGGTTTGATTCTGGTCAAGGGCATGTACCTTGGTTGTGGGCACATCCCCAGTAGAGGACGTGCAGGAGGCAGCTGATCGATGTTTCTCTCTCATCGATGTTTCTAACTCTCTATCCCTCTCCCTTCCTCTCTGCAAAAAATCAATAAAATATTTTTAAAAATAAATAAATAAAAATCCAGGTCCAGAATAGACTTGTCATGTATAAGCGAGATGACCTTGAGCAAATTATCTAATGATTTTATTTTATTTTTTTAATATATTTTATTGGTCTTTTACAGAGAGGAAGGAAGAGGGAGAGAGAGTTAGAAACATCGATGAGAGAGAGACATCCATCAGTTGCCTCCCGCACACCTCCTACTGGGGATGTGCCCGCCACCAAAGTACATGCCCTTCACCGGAATCGAACCTGGGACCTTTCAGTCCACAGGCCGACGCTCTGTCCACTGAGCCAAACCGGTCAGGGCTATCTAACGATTTTAAACCTCAGTTTGCCCATCTGTAAAAATAGGGGTGTTTCTAATACCTCTTAAGGATTTGGGGGGAAGTGGATGGGATGCTTCACTCGGGGAAGTGGATGGTAGTAAGCACTCCACAGAGGCGGATATAAATTGTGGTGCAGACTTTGCTTGTGCTACTGATCTGCTTGTGCGCTTAGGAAGTGAGAGCAGGTTGCTTGTCGCAGCGCTTGCTGGCATGAACCTGGGAGAGGTGGCAGAAGTTCATGGATAGTCCCTTTCTCACTTGACACTTCTTTTGACTTGGGTAAATGAAAATGTGATTTTTTTTTTTCACTTTTTAAAAACTGGCAAATGCTGTTTTGTGATTTTTTTTAAAGCTGAGGAGAAAATTTTTTTTCTAATCCACATGTCCTGTGAAATGTCCCTAACAGCCTCAGCCTCCCCACTGTGCCCGCTCTGATTGTACTAGGAGCAGTTCAGGCTGTGCGGTGCTCACTGAGCTGCTAGGTATTTCTCCTTCTGATTATAACCACTCCCCGCCCCCTAAAGCCTGGATACCCGGATTAAGGAATAGGAGCAGAGAAAGTTCCATCTCGGCTCAGAGAGCTTGCCTCCAAATCTCCCTCAGAGAGGTTTTCTGTTTGGTTTTGCTTTGTTTTGTTTTGTTTTGCTTTGCTTTGCTTTGCTTTGCTTTGCTTTGCTTTCCCTGGCATCTTCCCCTTCTTTGTCACTCAGCCTGGGCTGCAAGGAAGTCAGATCCTGGCAGAGGAAAACGTGGTGGATTTTCCGGAACGCGGGCACTTAGCCATTCGACCACATTTCTGCAGACACACTCCGGCTGGCGGGCCTCCTCCTCCCCCCCACCCACCAGCGGCCCCCCAACTTCTTTAAAGAGGCAGAGCAAATGAATGTCTTTTATGTGCCCTTAATTTTCACCTTCCTCTTTATCCTCCCAGCCAGCCTTTTTCTCCTTCCTTCCTTTCTGCCCCGGAGGCGAGGCACTGGTCTCACCTCATTCCGACTTTAAGAGGCTGGTGACCCCTGGTGTCAAAATTGCATCTCTTTCAGACCACTGAACTCCTTAAAGGAAACGCTGCAACTAAATTCCTGAGGGTACCCCAGCCAACTGGGTTTCAAATAATGCTGGGGTAGGGCTCTGCACCCCTGTGATTATAACGTCTCTTAATCTGTACCTCCCTTCCCCCTCCTCTGGCCCCAACAGTGACGTGGTGTGCAGAGACCTGGGCATTCTGCGGTGATTATAATCTTCCTCCTTGTGCTGCCACAGTATCGCCGGTAAATGACATCGTTTTTCATCGCCATAGCAGCCTCCAGCCATGGATTCAGAAAGGTCAATTTTAATTAAAAACCAAAGAAAAATACATTTTGTGGGCATTTTCTTCTTCTTTTTTTCTTTGAGAGGCTGTTAGCTTTCTTTGTAACTCCTGCTATCTTGCTGAACTTGCAGAGAATGCTGACAGATCTAAAATTCTCTAGCGGATCACGGCCTCATGCCCTCAGCTAGGACAGTATGGACTCTTGGGAGAAAGAGCCGCTCTCATCCTCTGCTGGGGAGTGTCCCATGCGTAGGACCGACATATCCTGGTAAATTACCCTTCACACGTTAGAGCAGAAGAGCTGGCAGATGGTCATCGTAGTGCAACTCCAATTTTGCAAATAATGTTGAGAACTAAAGGCTTTGCTTGACTTTGTCCATTCCTAGCAAACCTGGGAATGGCGCAGTATGCTAAGGCTGCTCAACCACTCGCTATGACGTGCACTGACCACCAGGGGGCAGACACTCTGACCGGTAGGTTAGCTTGCTGCTGGAGTCCGGCTGATCAGGACTGAGTGAGATGGGCTGGACACACCCTGGAGCCCTCCCCTAGCTGGCCAACCTCCTGTGTCCCTCTCCGGCCCCAGTTGTGCACTGGTGGGGTCCCTTGGCCTGGCCTGCACCCTCTCACAATCTGGGACCCCTCGGGGGATGTCAAAAAGCCGGTTTCAGCCTGATCCCACAGGCCAGGCAGAAGGAGCCCATTGGTACATGAATTCATGCACCAGGCCTCCAGTTTTACTAGTATATCAGTGGAATCATACAATATGTGGCCTTTTGCGCTTGCCTTCTTTCACTTAAATCTTTCAAGGTTCACCCACGTTTTAGCATGTGTCAGTACTTTTTTCCTGTCTGTGCCTGAATAACATGCCTTTGTATGACTCCACCACCTTTTGTTTATTCATCAGGTGGTGGACATCATCCGGGTTGTTTGCGTTTGGGGACTATTGTGGAAAATGCTGCTGTGAACATCTGTGAACAAATTTTTGTTTGAATACCTGTGTTCCATTATCTTGGGTCTGTCCCTACGAGTCGAATTGCCCGTCACCTGTGAAGTCTACGGCTCACTTCCTGAGGCCCTGCCAGACTGTGTCGCCCAGTAGCCGTGCAATATTTGTAAAGCAAAGCTGAACTGACACTGTTACTTAAAACAAACACCGAGCCATGTTTTAAGACATTAAACATGTCTTAATGTTTAAGATGAGTAAAAAGCAGCCGCCATTCACAGGCAGAGATGTGCCCAGAAATACCCTTGGGCTTGACCCGGTGGAGGTGGAGGAATGGGGCTGAGGGAGGGCCGTTCAGACTCTGACTGACTCTCAGAGGAGGTGGACTTGAGCTGGACATTGGAGGCGGTAGATCACATGGGGAGAGACAGCCTCGCGACACTTGGGATTTTTGCAGTCAAAGAGCACATCTTGCGGGGAAGAGAGGGCTAATGGTCCCCCATGAGCAGGCAGCCATCCTTTACAGAAGGCCATCTGCCAGCCACATTGTCCGTTTCCTGGTTTCTTCATTGCTGACCTAGCTCCCCTTCTCCGGGTGAACCCTTATTCATTACCCCAGTGTATTCCCAGTGATACTCGGGTCTTTTGCAGCAGTTGTATGTCCCTCTTCTATTTTTGTAGGATCCTAGTACCCCAGAAGCCTCTGCCGGAGAGACAGAGCACTCCAAGTACCCGGGAACCCGGCAGGAAAATGGTGTTAACAAAAGTCGCCTCCTACCCAGCAGGTGTGAAAGGATGGCGGTCAGTCTGGCGGGGTTTCAGCGTGCATTATTACTTCATCTTCCTGCTTTGCTTCCAGCCTCGCCACATCCCTGCCCCCGGTCATCCTCTCTGCTACCAGTGCTGTTTCTACAATGCAAACTCAATCATATCAGGAACCCCACTCTGCCACATGATACCCCAAATGCGCAACTCTTCAGTCCATCTTCATGTCCTGCAGGGTCATTGCTAACCTCTAGCAGGTCCTCCCCGGCCCTCTGGGTGGCAATGGTCACAGTCTCTTCTTCAGCCTCAGTCTCTCCTCTGCCCTCTGCCCACCGTAGGCTGTAATTTGATGGGGCTACCTGTTTCCCAAACATCACCCTCTGTCTTGCCTCCTGGTCATCACACAGTGGGTTCTGTCTTAGAAATGCCACCGCTGCCTTCCAGCCTTCTTAACCCAGCGCCTGTTTGTCCTTCGCAACCCATCCTGTGCGACTTCAATGCCTCCTCCTCCTTGGCTGTAGTGTTGACTCTTCTGCCCACCAAGAGGATGGTCTCTTTCAGGCACCCAGGATGTTAATTTTGTGCGGTGACCCCATCATCTTCGATGGGACTAGTTAACGTGGCTGAAGACAGCACTTCGTAGGATGATCTAGATTCTTGTATCCAAGTAGAGAGGCTTTCTCTCCTCCTTTAGGAAGGAAGTCCGGCAGTTGTTAAAATGACTCCTTAGGCCAAAACCGGTTTGGCTCAGTGGATAGAGCGTCAGCCTGCGGATTGAAAGGTCCCAGGTTCAATTCTGGTCAGGGGCATGTACCTTGGTTGCAGGCATCCCTTAGGGGATGTGCAGGAGGCGGCTGATCGATGTCTCTCTCTCATCAATGTTTCTAACTCTCTATCCCTCTTTCTTCCTCTCTGTAAAAAATCAATAAAATATATATCTTTATAAAATTACTCCTTAGCAGTTTTCAAAGAACATGGTCAGCATTTGCTTGTATAGATGTGAGAAGTACTGACTGTTTCTGAGATGCTCAGGATGAGTTTTAGGCTCTTTATTATTATGTTATAGGGAAACCTCTCCTCTGAAGATTTGTTAATAAAGAATAAGGTAGCACTTTCCTACATGCTGGCAAGGACACTCAGAATCAGAACTCTTGGCCCTGGTCTGTATTAAGAGTCACAATCTACAAATTCAAATAATCCGAAGTATGTGACGGTCCTGCCCTCCAGCTAATGAAATTCAGATACCAAATGTCTTGGAAAAACGAAGAGGCACGAGATGCGGCCGTATTTTACTGGCTCCTGCAGATCCTTTACTGGCTGAGGCTTGGGAAGTGTGCTCGTGGAATTCCGTGCCGCCTCATAATTTTACACTTTAGTGCGACGTCTAGTTCCATTTTTCCCACGTCTGCGTCACCTTTTAAAAAAAAGAAAAGTCTATAATCAATCCATCAAAACTCAAGCTCGGAGAATCCCAAGTAAGGAAGTGTGGTCACTTGGGACGGTCTGGCTGGGAAAGGAGGTCAGCCCTCCTTCCTCCCACTGTCAGCCAACATCAGCTGCCACCCGTGCGAGCGCTCGCACACCCATGCTCACACACACACCGACGTTCATCAGCCAAACAGTGATTCTTTGTGTGGTGAGGCACAGCTAAGCGTCTTTTGCTCCTCATTTCTACTACCACAGTTTCTGCTGTACATATTTTAACTTTAAAAGAATGTGCCACCTCCATGTAGGACACCTGCTGATTTGCATGCCGAGACAGAATTTATGTCTTTGAGAGCACACTGTCGCTGGACAACAGAAATAATCGACGTGGTTCTTAACAGACTTCCTTTCCTCCATGGATGTTTTATGACTTGCTTACCAGATTGAACATGAAAAGCATATTACATTGAATATTGCTTGATTCCGTTGAGTATCTAAGGTGACTTGCATAATGGGATAAAGCTTGTTAGAAAACCGAGTGCCGTGCTAAGTGAACTAAGCCAAATCCGAGAAAGACAAATGCCATCTGATTCCACTCACATGTGGAATCTAAAGAGCAAAATAAACAAACAAAATAGAAACAGACTCGTAGCTGCAGAGAACAGATTGGCAGCTGGCAGAGAGCAGTGGGGTTGGAGGGCTGGGTAAAAAAGGTAAAGGGATTCAGAAAAAAAACAAACTCAGGCACAAGCAACAGTGTGGTGATTACCAGCAGGAAAGAGGGGCGGGGGAAGGTGGAAGTAGGTGAAGGGATGAGAAATGGTGACAGAAGAAAACTTGACTTAAGCCATCATCACAATATACAGATGATATATTAGGATTGTGCAGCTGGAACCTATATAACTTTATTAATCAATGTCACCCCCAATAAACTCAATAAAAAAAACTATGTTCTCTTACCCCACATGGCAACAGTCAGCAGAAGCCATTCTGAATTTCCCTCTTGACCCGGAGTGATGATTTAATTGCTATCATTTATTGTTCATCTATTTGAAGCGTTCTTGTAAGTGGGCATCTAAAATTTGACATGTTCAAAAATAGAACCCTTCATCCCCCATACTCCTACACACACCTACACACGTGCACATACACAGGCAAGCACACGCATACACATATGCACACACACATGCATGCACATGGGAGTGCGGGCGCAGGTGTTCCTCTCCCAGGCTTCCCTGGCTCGGTAGATGTTGCCATCGGTTGCCAGGGGCTCAGTCCCTGTGACCCTCCTGCTCCTCACACTGACCAGTCTCAGTGTTGCCTTCGCAGTGACACCAGCCGATCTCTGTCGGAGATGTGCGTTTCCAGATCGATGGCTCGCTGTTATCATGTAAGACTCGACTGTTGTAAATGCTTCCATCTTAGAGGGAGTCATCCCAATCACTCTTGATTACATCGCCTTTTTTATTTTCTTTGCTGTAGATATTTTCTTATTTGTTTTTGGTCATTTTCCCCTCTAGACTGTAAGCTTCACAAAAATAGGACCTTGCTTATTCCACTCAGTTCAATACCTGCCTGACATGTACTTGACTCTCAATAGATATTTGAATTAATTAATTAGTTAATTAATTAAATGAAACTGGCTTTAGCTGTGTCTTAGGAGGAGTTTGAAGAGCCCAGGTAATACATAAAATTGAAACCTTCCAAAGAGTTGAATTCATTTTTACTGAAATTAAGATTTTTTTTCTTTCCTGTGTGAAGAATACCCTTTAATAATAATGTAGATTTGCATTATCTGGACTCTCAGCATTTTTTAATGTGTTGGAGTCTTCAGTTCGAGGACTTTCTGAAAGGCTAACTTTAATAACATCAGCCCTGCCATTTCCACGGGGCCGAGAATAGATTCCAAAATGCCAGGGAACATTAAATGCAAAAAAAAAGCTCCAGTTAATTAATGTTTCCGAATAAATTAATGCTTTGGTCTGACTTTAACTGACAGGAGTGGTGCATTTCGAAGTTAGAACTGCCATCTTTTTCCCATGTCTGTATTTGGGGCTGTATTCGGTCATTCCCGTTATTTATCTTCCGGGGAGGGGGGATGGAAGCATACACACTTACTGAATTTTAAAATAAAAAACACAATTGTACTGATTATTCTTAGAGGAATGGGTTTTAGCATTCCTTGTAACTCTGCTTACTTACTGATGTGTGCTAATGCCTGAATTTTCGAAATTGGGAACAGGTCCTAACTATTTTTGTCTGTCACTGCGATGTTCTTAACGCACTGAGAAGAGAGGAAGCAACATCTCTGTGTACAGCGTGTCCCAGGGGCTGGCTTGGCTTATGACATATATCTCAATAAGTTAATTATGGAAAGTTGATTGAGTGGAGGGAGGGGAAGCACATTTTTATCTTCTCTGATCTAGTTCTTGTTGAGCCTTGGATCTTAACCATAGAAAAGAATTGGCAAAAGCTTGTAGTAATTTTTTTTCTGACTTTTTCTTCTTCCTCATCTTCCTTCCTTCCTTTTCTGAGCCTCAGTTTCCCTATTTGAAAGATGAATATGTCTTTCACATCAGAATTCTTGTGAGGTGGTGAGCTGTTGCATGTGTGTGTCCATTGTGGTCCCAGTAAGGATACCAAACTATTTTTAAAAGCATTAGAATGTTCTTGGAGGATCCCTGCAGGAGGGAGGGCTAGATAGATCTCTAAGGCCCCTTAAAATTCTACGACTTTACATTCCAATAAACTGTACGATCACAAACCTCTTTAAACATCATTGCCTCCCACTTACCAGCACTTACGAATTTGCTAACACAAATATTTCAGGATAGAGGTGTGATCGATGTGCTAAGCAGTAGAATTTCGGAGATAAATGATACTATTTCCTTATAGTCTACTTTGTTCCACAAAAAGCTTTGAGGCAGAGAGAAAGGTTCCCCCTGAAATTAGTTCCTCTTGTGTACTGGCTCTGCGTTACAGCCAAATAAAGACAACCCCGCTCCTCCGCGCTGACCTGCCAATATGTTCAGCAAGCCTTTTGCTTTTTTTCATCGTTTCCCACTTCCTTACCAAAGTCGTGTGGGAAGGACAGGCTCCGGATAATCTGGAATTCTCTTTGGTTGGATTCCAGCTCTCAGCTAATCAAGAATTTCCTGGAGTTATGAGGTGTGCACGTTTCCTTTTTTGGAATTTCAGTTATTCAATATTTGCAAGTAAGTCTTGGGAACAAGAGTTACAAACACGGAGTGTTCACAAGAAATAACAACATTATAAGAAGCAGATGTTAAGCAGTTTTGCTTTAAAAAAAAAAAAGATGATCTCTATTATTTACACATGCTTGGAGGAAAAATTCAATAGTAGAGTTTTTATCTTTTCTTCTTTCTTTATCCAGTCCAATTATAAAAAGGAAATCGTATGAATCATTGGCTTAGCAAGTACAAATCTACATGGGTATGTAGTGTGAGAACCATAAGACTTTTAAAAATTAGCATGTATCTCTTAGTTATGTTAATACAAGCACTGTTTGCTAGGCAGAGATTCTTACTTAAATTAGGCCTTTTGATTTGGTGTTTAGGACAGCTACAAACCCTTTGTGGAGTCTATTTGGAGACCTGAATGAAATAGGACACAATAAAATTAGAATAATTCAGCCAAAACGGGTTTGGCTCAGTGGATAGAGCATCAGTCTTCGGACTGAAAGGTCCCCAGGTTCGATTCCAGTCAAGGGCATGTACCTTGGTAGCAAGCATATCCCCAGTGGGGAGTGTGCAAGAGACAGCTGATCAATGTCTCTCTCTCATCGATGTTTCTAACTCTCTATCCCTTTCCCTTCCTCTCTGTAAAAAATCAATAAAATATGTTTTAAAAAATAAAAATAAAATAAAATTAGAATAATTCAGATGAAAGAAAATGTACCACACATAAGGTAGTGGGGGGTGCGGGGGATTGTGGCCTTGAATGTCCAGGTGGACAACCTCCGTTGCATCAAAAATTCCCATCCTCCCTGCCACACGTGTGGAATTGACCTGGTGGATTTGTTCTCCTTGGTTCCTCCCCTCCTTCGTTTAGTACCGTTTGTAAGAATTGTCAACTGAGTCTCAAGCTTTTTCCATTAGAGGAAAACAACTTCTTCTTTGCTATTCAAAATTGGGATGTTGCGACACTGGAAATGGAAATCCCAACATCTCGCTGTCCATCCCCAGTAAAGCCCTTTGGACATACGTGCCTAGAGGAGAGAAGAGACAGGTAGACATTGAAAGGGGGTGTGTTGTCAGAAGTGACCTGTGGTCATTTGCATTGTCAGAATGGCGGGACCACGGAGCGGGTCCTGCATTGCTGGAGAGGCCCTGGATGTTCTAGAGTTCACTGCCAGAGCTGAATTAGGGAACTTCTGTCCCACCTAACTCTGGCCACTGGATCATCCTGTGGATCAGGCTTGAGAAACAGGGTTTCTTTTGACCAAATGTCTTTGACCAAATGGGCCCATTGAGATAAGGAAATTGAGATAAGAGAAGCTTACACATAAATAAAACTGGAAAATTCCTCTCTTTTCTCTCAGATAGGGAAACTGAGGCTCTGGGAAGTCACATGACCCACCCAAGGCCTCACAGCTAGTTCTGAATTTGAGAATAAGAACGCAGCTCTCATGATCCCTCCTTCATGTTCACCTCACCGGGACCCCTCTCTTTCCCTGAATCACTGTCAGAAGTTTTATGTGAGAGGAAGTCAAATGTGGAGTGATGATAGATGATTTGACTTTAGGTGGTGTGCACACAATGCAATATACAGATGCTATGTCATCGAATTGTACACTTGAAAGCTATATCATTTTATTAACCAATGTCACCCTTATAATTTTAACTTAAAAAAAAAAAACTCATCCAAGCCCAGTGTGGCTCAATGGTTGAGCATTGACCTATGAACCAAGAGGTTCTGGGTTCAATTCCCAGACGGGACACATGCCCAGGTTGCGGGCTCGATCCCCAATTGGGGACATGCAGGAGGCAGCTTATCAATGTGTTTCTCTCATCAGTGTTTCTAACTCTCCCTTCCTCTGTATATAAAAATAAATAAAAATGTATTTTTTTAAAAAACTCAACCGAGATCAAAATATGGCCATGCCAAGCTTTTATAATACCTCACAAGTCAATCATTCAAGAACCGCTTGAGAATGAAATGAAAATTGGCTTAATTGTAACTTACAGTAACTGATCTTTTTCTGACCAAGCAGATCTCATGCATGTTTTCTTTAAAATTCCTTGGCTGTGTATCTTATTGCAGAGGACACGCTCGCAGCAAAACATAATATTTATTGTAATCAGTACATCTAGTCTTGCTGTTTTGTCTTTTTCTGCAGTCAGCACGGTTTTCAGCCAGAAGTAGACAGAAGTTAAGCAAGGTCTGCCTGTACCCAGACAAACTGTGAGCAGATGGATTCTCTCTGCTCCCACCAAGGACTCGCTCGGCTGTCCAATCTTGCCCCACAGATGAGACTCTTCCCAGGGGAATCTGAGCCACCAAGCTGGGTCCATTGGAGAGTCGAACAGAGGCCCTGGTTTACCCATTTGTGCGTGCGATGCGGAGGGCTGGCTGTAGGGTTAACTAGATGTTTGCTGCCTCCCATCTAGCGATATGTGTCTTTCCAGATGCTGTTCTGTGAACCCAGCTATCCTGCCCTGCCCTCTCCACCCACGCCCCAGAGCACCCAGGCATTTAGAAATCTCTGGGTGTCTAATGAAGGGGATAAAGGCCTGGTCTACATTGGGGAGGCCTTTTTCCTTCCTCCCCCTGTTTGGGTGACCCCAGAATTGCCTGTTATACCCTGAAGAACCCCAAATGCCTTCCAGAGGTGGCCCCCCTCCTCAAGCTTGTGTCAAGATGCTCCGTGTCCAAAGCGGCCTGCAGAGTCGGGGTGCATGAGTCTAACACTTACATTTGCATTCTGGTTCTTCCCCCACAAGGAGCCGGGACTGTGACAGCAGAGGAGACGTAAACAAAAAGAGAACTTTATGTGACTGATATTCTTGAATAACACGAACGTCCCTGATAACAGTATGAAACCTAAGAAGATGTTCATGGTGGGAAGCGAGATATGTTTTAGTTTGTTATCGTGCCAGCGGCTTGGTGATAAATATTTATCAAGTAGACTTGAACCTGAAGTTCATCCCAGGCTGGGCTGCTGTCCCAGTGAATGTTAGTGTGTAACGGAGCCGCACTTACTGCAAAGAGCGGCATGTGAAAATGGTGGTTCGGGGAAGGTTTGATTTACTTTTATTTTCCCCCAAAGCTTCGACACACTAATGCATTAAGACAAAGAGACGGCTGTAATTGAGTGAGTAGAGTTGCAAGGGTCTGAGCATACATCTATAATAATCTATAACAATAAAAGCAGAATATGCTAATTAGACCAGAGGTCCTTCCCGCTTCCCGATGAAGCCGGGGCTGCAGGGTGCCTGCCAGCAGCCAGAGGAAGGCTTAGTCTTGCACGAATTTCGTGGATTTGACCTCTAGTTTACTTAGAAAGAGGCTAGAGGAACTCAACTTGACTTTATATGTTGTTAGAAGAAGCGATTATCTTTTTGCTAAATTGTCACAAATATACCCTTCGCCCCTTTAAAGATTTGACAACTATGTGTAATTTTTCCTCACTATTTTCACATTTATCGTCATACATGTCTCTGGTCTGTCCTCAGCGTTGCAGTTGCTGTTACTTATCCTCCCCCTCCCTGCCCCCCCGGGGCCTCATTTTATTTTATATTTTTTCCACCTTTTTTTTTAAATCTTTATTGTCGAAATTATTACAGATATCCCTCTTTTTTTCACCCGTTGTTCCCTTCACCTGTTTCCACCCCATCCCAGCCCGTCGCTGTCCTCTTGTCTGTGTCCATAGTAATATATGTAGGATTTATGTTTAATCTCTTCCCACCCCTATCACCCTTCCCTCTGAGAATCGTCAGTCTGTTCCATTCCCATGCCTGATTTTTATTTTATTCACCAGTTTATTCTGTTCGTTAGATTTCTTGTTTATTTTTATTTTTGATTCAATTGTTGATAGGTATGTATTCGTTGCCATTTTGTTGTTCATATTTTTTCTTTTTCTTCTACTTCCTCTTAGAGAATATCCTCAACATTTAATATAATACTGGTTTGGTGGTGATGAACTTTAGCTTTTTCTTGTCTATGAAGCTTCTTATCTGACCTTTAATTTAAGTGACAGCTTTGGCTCTAACTCCTTTGGCTCAGTAAATAGAGCATCAGCCTGTGGACTGAAAGAGCTCAGGTTCAATTCTGGTCAAGGGCATCTACCTTGGTTGCGGGCACATCCCCAGGAAGAGGTGTGCAGGAGGCCGCTGATCAATGTTTCTCTCTCATTTATGTTTCTAACTCTCTATTCCTCTCTCTTTCTCTGTAAAAAAAAAATCAATAAAATATATTTTTAAATAAATAAATAAATGATAGCTTTGTGGGTAATCTTGGTTGTAGGTCCACGCTATTCATCACTTTGAATATTTCTTGCCACTCCTTTCTGGCTTGCATAGTTTCTGTTGAGAAATCAGCTAACAATCATATGGGCATTCCCTTATAGGTAACTGACTGCTTTTCTCTTGCTGCTTTTAAGATTCTCTTTTTATCTTTAGCCCTTGGTATTTTAATTATGATGTGTCCTGGTGTGGTCCTCTTTGGGTTCTTCTTATTTGGGGACTCTGCTTCCTAGACTTGTAAGTCTATTTCTTTCACCAGTTAGGGAAAAGTTTTTTGTCATTATTTCTTCAAATAGGTTTTCAGTATCTTGCTCTCTCTCTTCTCTGGCACCCCATAGTGCAAGTGCTGGTACATTTGAAATTGTCCCAGAGGCTCCTTACACTTTCTTTATATTTTTGTTTTATTTTTGCTCTTCTGGTTGGGTGTTTTTTACTTCCTCGTATTTCTTTTTCTTTAAATATAGTTTATTGATTTTTTACAGAGAGGAAGGGAGAGAGATAGAAAGTCAGAAACATCGATGAGAGAGAGACATCGATCAGCTGCCTCCTACACGCCCCACAGTGGAGATGTGCCCGCAAGCAAGGTACATGCCCCCAACCGGAATCAAACCTGGGACCTTTCAGTCCGCAAGCCAACACTCTATCCACTGAACCAAACCGGTCTCGGCTACTTCCTTGTTTTTCAAATCATTGATTTGATTCTCAGAATCTTCTGCTGTACTGTTGAATCCCTGTATATTATTCCCTAGTTCCATCAGTGTATGCTTAATTTCTGACTGGTCCTTTTCCATTTTTTTTTTTTTTTTTTTTTTGGTTTCTAGAGGATTTCTGAGAAACCTTATAACCATGGTTTTGAACTCTATATTCAGTAGTTTGTTTTCTTTCATTTGTGACATGTTTGTCTCCACATTTTGGCTGCTTGCCTGTGTTTGTTTCTATGTATTGGGTAAAGCGTCTATGTCTCCTTGAGTTGGTAGAGTGGCCTTATGTAGTAGGTGTCAGAGAGAGCCCAGTGGCTCAACTTCCTCAGGTACCTGAGCTGAGAGCTCTAGGTTCACCCCTTTGTGGGCTGTGAGCATGGTCTTGTTGTAGAGACTTGAATGCTGTTGGTGTCACTGGGAGGAGTTGACCTCTAGGCCAGTTGGCTGTGAGGACCAGCTGCACTACAGTGAGAGAGCTGCTGTGCAGGAGACACCCCGATGGAGCAGGACTTGCTTCAGTGGGGCTTTGGTGCTCACTGAGTCTGCCCCTTGTGGGTGTGTAGAGTTGTAATCTGCTATGGGCCGACACTGACCACTGGGTACAATGGCTCTTGGGTCTCCAGGAAGAGGCAAAGTCAGCCACTGCCTGGGGCCACCCAGCAGGAGCTACAGGGAGATCTGCAGGTTCCTCCTCTGTGTGTTGGGTTTGGAAGTGCCCAGACAAGGCCCAGCTATGAAGCAAGGCAGGCTGGCGCTGGTGCTGGTGCTGGGTCTTGGGTCTTTTATTGACAGGTTTGGGCTCTCTGACTCAGCTGCAGCTTGTTGGAGAGACTTTACCCTGAGCAAGGACAGGCCATTCATATGCATCAGCTGCTGCCCACAGCATGAGTGGGGTTGTAAATTGGAGGAGGCGGGATTTTAGGGAATCAGGAGGGAGGAGCAAACAGAAATGGCTGCCGGCCAGTGCTGCGACTACGGAGGTCCCAGCACAGGAACAGTGATCTGCAGGAGCACCTCCACCAGGGAGAAAGCTGCCCCCCAGTTCCTGCCCTGCTGCTGCCAGACACCCCAGTTCCTCCTCGTATGTGTCTGTGTCCCCCGGAGCCTCGTCCTGAAGCCCCGGGCTTGTCGTGGGAAATGCAGAGCCTCGTCCTGGTGCTGGAGCTCAGAGGAAGCAGGACCTTGTAAGTTCAATTCGTGGTGCCAGCCTTTTACGGGGAACAGCGGGGTCTCCAGCGGCCTCTGTATCACTGAGCCCCAATCCCCGCTGGTTTTTACAGCCTGTAGTTCCAGAAACTTCTTTTCCCAGCTCTGGGAGCCTGGGCTGGGCGTTGCTGTGAGGGTAGGACTCCTAGCTCCTTGCTCCTCCAGGCCCTGCAGAGACGATCTCCCTCCCAGTTAAAAAGCGGGCCATGTGGGTGCGGACCAGCCCATTCTGTGCCTCCGCACCTCCTCCAGTCTCCGTGTGCTTTCTTCTCTCTCGTCCTAGGACTTCCATTTGGCTTTCCAGCCGTCCTGGGCGATGGGCATTCTGTTACCTTAGTTATAATTTTGATGTGGTGGTGGGAGGCAGCGAGCACAGGTGTTTACTTACACTGCCGTCTCCGTGAACCGGTCTCAGTTGCTGTAACTTTGGAATTGAGGTTGAGAATTGCTTCGGACAACAGTTGAGAGCCGTGGTGGGTTTTGGAAGCCCGGCCAGAGGGAAATGTGTCAGGTTCTATATTTTCTGATTTACATTTTGTCGTTCTGAATACTCTCTACAAAGCGCATCATAACTTCTGTCTCTACCCTCTCTTTCGGTTTACTCCTTCTGGTCCCTCCCCCCAAAATCAAACAAGAAACAAAATCAGTAATTAGGCCTGCGGACTGAAGGGTCCCAAGTTCGATTCCGGTCGGGGGCATGCACCTTGCTCGCAGGCACATCTCCAGTGTGGGGCGTGCAGGAGGCGGCTGATCGATGTCTCTCTCTCATCGATGTTTCTGACTTTCTATCCCTCTCCCTTCCTCTCTGTAAAAAATCAATAAAATATAAAAAAATAAAGGCATTGGGACCTAGTGGGCAGAGTCTTATCATTCAGGAAATCGGGGCTGTTTCAGGACCGGGACAGAAAGGGGTACATTTTTGCAGCCTTATTCTGAGTAGCTCATTTGCTTTAAAGAGTTTTTATTTTCTCAGAAAATATTTCTAAAGTTAATGATGCTCCTTTTAATCTTTGAATTTATTTCTTTGCTTTTTTCACTTGATTTAAGATTAATGCCACCCTGGTCATTTTAAACTGTTCAACAGATAAACTGGGCCGTCTCTTTTTTAAATATGTGTCTATAATCATGGAATTTCAGTAATTGTTCAGCCTGTTCGTTTGCGGCTTCATGTGGCAAGTCCCCTGTCTCCCCGGCTATGCGGTGTTTCATGCACACACAGGCTGGTAAAAATCCATACTTGGCTTGCCGAGGACATGGCATGCTTACCTTTTATTCAGTAACAAATTCCTTTCCGGGGGGAATAGAGGAAACAGGATTTCTCTCTCGATATTTCATCCAGTTCCCTGTTTCTGTGAAAGAGGGGCGAGGAGGGAGTTTGCTGGCATCATTCATGTATCATTCTAGGAAGATCGCGGCCTTAGAAATGAGAAGACCTGGGTTCAGACGCCAGCGTGGCTGCACACCTGGGTGTGTGAGCACGGGCAGATCACTCGCGGGTGAGGCCTCTCGTGTTTCCATCTGTGCACGGAAGGCAAGAAGCCTCCTTTGTAAACACGCTTTGGAAGGGCGCAGGATTTGGTTTAAAGAGACTCTTTTTTCCCTACAAAGAGGTGGCGAATATGAAATGCTACATTGCATCACGTGTACATCGCTGTGTGCGTGTCAGTTATCTTCTTTCCAATCCTAGTGCAGTTGTAACTGACCACCCTGGCGTGTCTGTAAACAGCTTACTAATATCCCGAGAACAAGGGGTGAGATCTACTTATTTGGTCACAGAAGAAACTGGAAGGACTACTTTGTGCTTCAGAACCTTCTTCCCCTGGCTGTTTGTTTTAGAGGCATTGGGCGACACCGGTTTGGCTCAGTGGATAGAGCGACGGCCTGCGGACTGAAAGGTCCCAGGTTCAATTCCGGTCGGGAGCATGTACCTTGCTTGCGGGCACATCTCCACTGTGGGGCGTGCAGGAGGTGGCTGATCGATGTCTCTCTCTCATCGATGTTTCTGACTTTCTATCCCTCTCCCTTCCTCTCTGTAAAAAAAATCAATAAAATATTAAAAAATAAAAATAAAAATAAAAAAATAAAGGCATTGGGACCGCAGTGGGCAGAGTCTGATCATTCAGGAAATCGGGGCTGTTTCAGGATCGGGACAGAAAGGGGTACATTTTTGCAGCCTGGCCTTTAAACGCCTCCCATCAAGCCCTCCAGACAGTGTTAACCACGTGGCTGGCGTGTCCTTGACTTTCTCGGCTGGGGTCTGAGGCCGTCCTGTGGTCACATTACAGTCATCCCCCACATTTCAATGTCCCAAGCCTTCAAGGTTCATTCGTAGGTGGTCCTCTCTTTTCCAGGCATTTTGCTCCCCAAAGAGTTTTGTGAGTGCCTGCAAGGCTCACCCAGGCAACCCCAGTGTCGCCTAGAGCCACCCAGTCCTGGGTTCTGGGGGCGCCTCGTGAACAAGGAGAGCCCCGTCCTGCTGCTCCTGTGCCCCAGCACCTGCCACTGCCACCAGCCCGTCCCCACTGTCCTCTGCCGCGTTGCTCGTCTCAAATCTGTACCCCACACCCCACACCGGGCTCCGGGTCCAGGGGCTCCTCTCCAGCTCCTCAGAAATGTTCTCATTTCTGTGAACTTTCAGCCCCATCATGGAAGCTCGGAGCCGCTCAGGGTCTCTCCTCGGCCAGAACCGTCCAAGCTTAACTGTCTGCAGCCCCTCATCTCTCCGCGCTGGCTCTGGGGCCCCCCGGGAAAGGCGCGAAGCCCGGGCTTTGGGATGGCCCGGCTCCTACTCTAAACACGTCGGACACACTCTGCCCGAGCAGATCAGGTTTCACTTTCCACAAACAGCAGAGGCCGCGGGCCGGGGAGCGCAGTGTGCGTGACTCCCGCCAGCTGTTCGCAGGGAAGCGGGCTGTCTGCAGAGGAGACGCGGCCAGGCCTGGCGGAGCTCCGTTCCTGCTTTCTCTCTCCTCGATCCCCAGACTGAGGAGATGTGTTCCGTTCCGTACAAGGAATGCCCAGCCACTTCCATTTTCAGTTTCCAAATGGCGGGCCTTTTTAGTTAGTTCTTGTCTAGTGTCCTCAAAGGATGCATGCGTATTTTCTTCCTTTGGTTAGTATATAAGATTCGGGGGCTCTCTTTTGATTCTGACAGAGAATGCACAGGTTAGAGAAGGGGGGAAGGAGAAGGTACAGGTGAGAGGCAAGAGGAACTCAGGCCATAAGCGACATGTTTTGTGGGTTTTGCTTGTACAGTGGTACCTCGAGATACGAGTTTAATTCGTTCCGTAACCTTGAGGCGTGGGAAACTATGAGACGCTCGAGTCGCGGTAAACTGGTGGGTCGTGTGCAGCCGGCCGATCTGCGCAATGACTCCTATCTCAACTGTTGCCCGTATTTCAAAGCAAAAATCGCTCGCTCGACGGCTCGTATCTCAAAAATCTCGTATGTTAGGGCACTCGTATCTTGAGGTACCACTGTACAAGATATTGAAAACTGTTTATCTCTTACCCTGCCCACACTGATTTGTTGGTATTCCCTCTCTGCCTTCCACAGGCCTATCAACTTTCGGCTGCTCCACAGTCCAGCCGAGGCTGCATTCTATATATGTATATTTCAAGGGAACACTCTTTTACCCTTCTTTAAAAACATTCCGTCCAACATCCATGCACCATCCTTTTAAAGGGCTCTCGCTCCTCCTGCTTTGCTCGGATCTAAATCTAGTACAGTGGTACCTCGAGATACAAGTGCCCTAACATACAAGATTTTTGAGATACGAGCCGTCGAGCGAGCGATTTTTGCTTTGAAATACAAGCAGCAGTTGAGATAGGAGTCATCACGCGGATCGGCCGGCTGCACACGACCCACCAGTTTACCGCGACTCAAGCGTCTCATAGTTTCCCACGCCTCAAGGTTACGGAATGAATTAAACTCGTATCTTGAGGTACCAATGTATCAGCTTTAGCTAATTTTTCTATCTTAGAAGAATGGGTGCTCTAAGCCAGATACACCTGAGGTCAGTTCCTCTGCCAGGACGTGCTCTGTTTGATTGCAAATGCCTGACTTTCAAGAAATATTTAGCACTTCAGTCTGAACCTTCTGCCTCGTCCCTGTGGTCTGCTTTCTGCTGAGAAATGAACGCTAGTCAGCACCGTGGGGAATGGATGCTCCTCGATCTGCCAGCAGACCTGGTTCTGATGGCTTCACATGAAAGCATTGTGTTCCTCGTCTTTCTTTTCTCTCTTTAACTCAGGGGATCACCGGTTTGTTATAAAAGGCTGTAACTCAGGAACGGCCAGATGGAAGCGGGGCACGACTCCAGAGTGTTCTGTTCTGTTGCGTGTATCTGCTAGCTGATTATTCAAGAGGGGATTTTTACTTTTCATCTGCTAGTAATTCCTTACCGCAAAACAAGTGCGATACAGCAGATACTCTCTCGGGAGTGCGTTGCCTCATCCTCACTCGTTTACCTTCATTCTTAAGATACGTCATAAGCCTTTGCCCCGGTTTTCTGAGTAAAACATGGCCATCCTGTGTAACTAACGGTCTAGCGCGGAAATGAACTGTTGGTTTTATAGGGGAGAACTCAGACTCGCAGGACATTCCGAGAGGAATCGGCATAGTCCCCTGAATCACTGCCACCTCTCAGCGTGAAAAAACTCACGAACAGTATTTCAGGAACATGGATGTAAACGAGAGATATTGGCATGATTTTATTTCAGGTTGGGTATATCATTTGAAATCTTTTGCAAATATTTTCCCTTGAGAGTGAAAAAACTAAGAAACCTGAGCAACTCGGATGGGTTCCTGTGTTACCATGAAAATGTTCAAAAGAGCTTATGTGTTGTGTCTCAGTGGTTGACTAGGAATCAGGAGGTCATGGTTCGATTCCCCATCAGGGCTCATGCCTGGGTTTCGGGCTCTGTCCCCGGTAGATGACGTGCAGAAAGTAGCCAATTGATGATTCTCTGTCATCACTGGTGTTTCTATCTCTCTCTCCCTTTCCCCTCCTCTCTCTGAAACCAATAAAAACATGTTTTAAAGAAGAAACTAAAGAACCTTTTCAAAAGTGAAAATATTAGTTTTAAATTTTCCATTTCAATTTTAAGAAGTAACATTTTTACTATTGATCATGAGTCTCTTCCCATCTAGAAATGAAAAGTCCATAATAGCAAGGATTTTTTTGTCTTGTGTTTTTAATTCATTTCTGTGTACCTGTCACCCTGCACAATAGTGATATTTAATAGACATGTAGTATGTTTTGTTGAATGAATGACCGATAGCCTAATATTACTCACCAGCACTTAACAGAGTTGCTAAGTCAAAGGAGACACTCCCAACGAGATGCCCGATCCTATCATTGTTTGTCCTACTGATACTCTAACACTGAATGCCATGTGACTCTAAGGATATAGCCATCCTGTGGCTTGTGCCATTTTGGAAAGTAGTGATAACATGGTTGAATTAAAACCATAGGTAAAGACTCAAGGGAACTCTTCGGCCCTCATATTTTTCAAAATCCTCCCACTTAAACGCTGATAGCTTTTAGGGACAATTATTTTAGCCTTCCCTAACCTTTTTTGAAGTTGGCAACAAGCAATAAAACACCCAAAGGTCAAGAAAAAAAAAGGGGGGGGGGGGGTGATGGCTCCCTGGGGAACTTAGGTTTGGCTGGACGGTGTGCCTTTGGGGAGTAACATCTGAGATGAGGTGGTGGTTTTGTACTGAACTTGGGTCTGTCTTAATGAAGTTCATTTCCTGGGCCTTTGGAATTGCAGAAACCAACGCTTCAAGTAAACTGGTCAGCAACTACGGAGCGTAAACAAAGTCCCATTGCGAGGTCTTCGTGACCTCGGTTTTATAACTCAGTGGATCGGCTTCATTCAGAAGTGGGCTCGCTCCGCAGTGTGGCAGCCGCGTTGTGTGGGTCCCATAAAGAGCCTCGTCCCCCGCCTTCCCCATTCACAGGCAGATGGTGGCGGCAGAAAGCAGGCACTGGGGCTGCATCCCAGCGGCCCACCAATCTCGCCGTGTTACCCTGGGTCTGGTCCCATCCCTGCCCCTTTATTTTTGTCCTTTAGCTGTGAAACGGAAACTACAGTATCTACTTGGTAGCGTAGTGGTGAGAATGCCTGAGATCGTGCCACGGAGTAAGTAGGTGCTGGAGACTTCTCTCTTGCCTGGCCCTCTACGTTTTAATTTAGGTCACGCTGCCCCGAACAGAATGACGTTCTGACACGAGAATGTTCTTCCCACTCCCTCCACCCCCATTCCCACTCCTCTGCTCTGTGAAAGTCCTGGGGTCTAAAGCCGTGTTCCTCAGTTTTCATGGTCCCAGAACCTGTTAGCAACCTACCGATGCTGACTTTTTCTCGTGCCAATGACAGACTTAAAAAAAACGCATGGACCTTATATAGTCAGTATCATTTCACAAAAGGAGAGTTTTATGACCCAAAGCGAGCAGAACCTGCAAGTGCAGAGACCGGAACAGCCCGGGGCCGGCCTTCCAGCTCCACTTTCCTCTTCAGTGTCCCTGAGCGCTACATGGACTCCACTGGGAGCTGCCCATGAGGTTGGCCTGGGGCTGGGGTCACCAGGCCTGTCCCTGGGGGGGGGGCGTTTCTCAGGGATGGGAGAGAAGGCCATCACCCCCACACTCACAGGCCCACTCAGCTGGTACCATTTAGAGGCCCGAGTCTGTGGTGAGCTGGGGCTTGGAGACTTTCACCAGCCCCGAATGCCCATAAATTCAAGAGCCTGTTTTGAAACATGGGAAATGGAAAGAGACGTGCTGGTGAATGGGGGAAGGTGGGAAGCCCGCTTGGGACAGCAAATCAAATTAGTTCCCGGTTCAGTGCCGCGGAGAAGTGGGGTCCGTGGAGAACTGGGGTGAGGGGGAGGGGTGAGCTTCAGGACCCTAGCCACTCTTTTTTTTTTAATATATTTTATTGATTTTTTACAGAGAGGAAGGGAGAGAGACAGAAAGTCAGAAACATCGATGAGAGAGAGACATCCATCAGCCACCTCCTGCACGCCCCACAGTGGAGATGTGCCCGCAAGCAAGGTACATGCCCCCAACCGGAACCGAACCCGGGACCTTTCGGTCCGCAGGCCGACGCTCTATCCACTGAGCCAAACCGGTCTTGGCCCTAGCCACTCTTAACTGTCAGCTTTAACGAGCTGCTCGTTCTGGTGATTTGAAAAAAACACGTCCTTTGGTTCTCTCCAGGGGCGAGGACATTCAGTAAGTGACCCTCAGGCAGAGTTGTGAGTAGGTCTGGGGTATTGGGTCTTTCCCCTCTGGCTGGTCTCCGGGAGAGTTATGTGTTCCTTTGACAAGTGTGCAAATGCCAAAGGCCATTTTGTTTGCACACTTGAAAACCCAGCGTTTGCACAGTGCTTTGAGTCATTGCACTAGTGACCCTGGCACCATCAGCCGAGCTTCCTCACACCTAGGACTTCCCATGCCATCCCATTCGAGAAAGATCCACGTTCCACGCACAGCTCCTGCACTGGAGGCAGGCAGGGTCCAGGAGGAACCTGGGGCGTGCGGGAAACGAAGCTGACAGAGGCTCCCATTCGGGGCGCTTATTGGCCACAGTGCCAGGGACTGTCACTCTGGTGCCCCAAAGTTGGGAGTTTGTGGTCTGCACTGAATTCCCTTTCTCTTACGTTCGTGGCCCTGGTTGGGGGAGGACTTCCTTTTGACCTTGGCCTAGATGGAGGAAGATGAAGGGGCTGTTTCTACGGCAACACATCCCGCTCCAGGCTTAGGGCAGCTGGTTTAGGGAGGAATGCTTTTGTAGTTTACCCCCCACCACCCTACACCCACCCTACCTCCTGGAGCTTCATCTTTAGCAGCCGCTTGTTGCTGTTAGCAACAGGATGAGGTTAGAGGCCTGGGGACCAGACGGAGCAAGGCCTCCAGTCTTGCTGTTATCTAGACCGTGAAGCTAGAAGGTAAAAGCTGGCGACCGGGTGACCACCAGCTCTGCTTTGTCCTGCCTCGGCCTGGTTTCCGCATGTATCCCGGTGGCTTATTAATAGTGTCCCCTTCCACCTTCAGGGGACCGTCCATTATAGGGTCACCACTCCTAGGGATCAGGGAGACCTCCCTGCCTTGGTGCAGTTTGGGCTGAAGCGCTGAGTAATCACAGCGTGCATTTGGCCAGAGTAAATAACCCCGGCCCCGCCGCCTCTCAGAAACCCGTAGCCACCGGGGAAGGCTGGTCTAGAATTAGGGTTTCAGAAACCTGGCCAGCAATCTTTCCACCTCACCTCGGTCCAACATCTGGTCCTGTGAGAGCCATCCCGACAAGATGAAAACATGCCACTGAACCAGAAATGCCGGCGGTGGATTGAGGGTATGGTTTCAGGGTGGAGCCCTCGGCCCTGTGGGCTCCCGGTCAGCCTTCTCTGGCAAACACGGCTGCTTCCAACTGGAGAGACAGAGCGTGTTTTCCAGCGGCCTGGGTTTGGATCCTGCTCGGCCCTTATTAGCCATGGGCCGGAGGGAGTCAGTTTTAGCTTCACCAGTTTTGCCATCTGTTTTCTGAGGACACCGTGTTTCTTTTCCACCACGTTACCATGGTTTCTCTCCTCTAGAACTTCTAACATGCTAGTCCTTCCTAGACACCTCTTGCTGCCTCACCTGACCGTCTGCTATTCCTCCTTCAGCTTAGTATCAGCGCTTCTAAGAAGCTCTTCAGTTGTCCAAGCCCAGGTTGATAGAGTGCCTCTTCCAGATGCTCATTCCTTAGCCTAGTACTTATCCATTATATTCTTGTTCCTTAATCCAGCATCTACCCACAACATCCGTGTTCCTCAGCCCAGCATCTACCCACAACATCCATCCGTGTTCCTCAGCCCAGCATCTACCCACAACATCCGTGTTCCTCAGCCCAGCATCTA
>PVJN01030087.1:0-25924 GCA_004026805.1 Lasiurus borealis | reverse complement strand
CCAATATTACACAGGATATTACAAAACAAGAAATAATTCCACTTTTATGGAAAAAAACAATAGACACCAATGCCAAGAAGATGCAGATATTGAAGTTATCTCACAAATACCTAGAAGTATTTATTACATAAGTGTTCTAATAAGCAATCATGAATACTCTTATATGAATGGAAACACTGAGTTTTCGCAAAGGAATAGGAGACATATCCTATACAATAAAAGGCTAATATGCTAATTGTCCCCTCAATTGGGAGTTGGACCAGAAGTTTCACCATGCTGGCCCCACCCACCCACAATTGGCCCTCTCACTTTGATCAGGGGTGGTGCCAATCCACTAACCACCCATGGCCCCTTCCCCTGGCTGGCCTGGCCCAATCCAGCAGGACCCCACCTGTGCATGAATTTGTGCACTAGGCCTTTAGTACAAAATAAAATGGAAATTATAGAATTGAAAATCAAATAAATGAATAAAAATATCACTGGAAGGGCTCAGTAGCAAATTGGAGATTGTCTTGAATCTGAACTTAAGTGAACTTGAATGATTAAGAAATCATCCATTTTTAACAAATCACAAAAAAGGGATTTTTAAAAACACAAGCCAAGCCTTTGGACTTGTGGGACAAATAAAACATTTAATACTTGTGTCAGCAGAGACCTAGATGGAGAAGACAAAGAGTGCAATGCTCAAAAAAATTTGAATAAATAATAGCTGAAAACTTCACACTTGGTTAAAGATATAAATCTACAGTTTTTGGAGCTCAACATACAGCAGTCACTATAAACCCAAAGAAATCTATGCCTACACATATTATAATCAAACTGCTGAAAACTAAAGAAAATAAAACAGTATTATATTGAATTCAAGCAGAGAAAAATAATGTATTGCTTGTAGAGAAGCAGTGTTCAAATGACAATGGACTTCTCATCAGAAGCCATGGAGGTGAAAGGAAAGTGGCAGAGTATTCCTAAAGGGTTAACAGGAAAAAACACACCTGTCAACTAAATAGCATGGGGGATGGGGGGCTCTTGGAGCTGTTTTGTATCCGGATTGTGGCAATGGTTACACAAATGTACCCATTGTTAAAAATTTATAGCACTGAACATCAAGAAGTCAATTTTGTTATATGATAATTACAAATATAATTGATGAATAAGAATCTAAAGCCAGAAAATAAATGTATCCATCCTTAGATACCTTGATTTTAATGTCCTGTTTCACTCTCACTACTTCCTTTTCTGACCCTTCACCGGGTTTGGAAAGAGTGACATCATGGAGAATATCTATGGAAGGGATGAAATCATGATTATTTTCATAATTGGGTAAGATAGTTTTGCCCCAAACAGTAAATTCTTAGTGGCAATTTGGAAACTGTATTTAGTATTTCAAGTTATGAAGATATCATTTGTTGAATACTTTACAAATGAACTAACTTAAAATGTGGCAAGTAGTGTCTGATTAGCCATAGATGGCTTGTAAGAGGGATCCTGTGGATCAGTTACCAGGGAGTGGGGTAGTTGAAGAAATCATTTCATATAACTTGTCACAGAATGATGAGAATGTCAAGGCCAGTGCTGCTACAAGAAGGAGATTTAGGAAGTAATTGGTAGTACAACTTGACTTATGCAATCCTATATTTTGATTAATACCTTACTGGACTAATACATGGCCACTTATGGTTTATAGTAGCATTTTTCAAACAGTTTTCAAAGATCTAGAGATCAGGAAGTGTCTAAGAAGCACTGCTGGTGAGGCTGTGAGGGGGACTAAATGGGTGGTGTTTCCTGCCCCCAAGCAGTTTCAACAATACAGGTTAAAATACTTTGTTTCCATGAAGATTTCTTGAGGGGACCAAATGGGCAGAAAAGTGGGGCTGTTTTTCTTGAGCAGGGAAAAAGTCTTACCCTGGTGATATTAAACATAGGCCTACATAAAACCATTCAGCCAAAAGCAGATTCAGAAGTAAATGAACCATATTAGCGATTCTCACTTCTACAAAGGAAGTGTGAAAGACTTTTAGGAGCAGCTTTTTTCAGGAGGTATAAGAACTGCTTTGAGAGAAGCTATTAAAAAAGGATAAAAGAAAGAAAGAAAGAAAGAAAGAAAGAAAGAAAGAAAGAAAGAAAGAAAGAAAGGGAGAAAGAAAGAAAAGAAGATACTAAGGAAGTCCACAAGAAAATGATAGATCCAACGGTAAAAATAAGAAACACACACACACACACACACACACACACACACACACACACACAAATATATAACATGATTGTCAGATTTCCTAGTTAATCTGCATGCAAATGAGACCACAGTGAAGCATTTTCTTTTGGATTCTGGGCACTTCCCTGAGACTATGGGAGAGGTTAAATAAGAACATGGGAAAGAGGAAAACAGAAGGAGCCTATCATGACAAAAAAAAAAAAAATGATGTGAGCCTCTGGAGATGAACAATTTTAAAATTGCAAAAGAATACAATGAAAAGCCAGAAAATATTTTAGAAGATAGAATTTGAGAGCTAAAAATGGAGTGGGAATCGTATATAATAAAAACCTAATAGGCAAATTGTCCCCTCAGGCAGTTGGTGGACTGGGAGTTTGACCACTCACTATGACGTGCACTGACCACCAGGGGGTAGCATAGAGCATGGCGTGTGTTGGCAATGTGCTGCAACCTCTCGCTGGCCACCCGGAGTTGGGGGTGACAGGGATGGAGATGCGGTTAGAATGGGGTGTCTGCTGAGCTCACTCTCACTCCCCCTGCTATCCTCTCCCAGGATGCCAGGGCTTGTGCACAGGGAAAGTCCCCATGTTAAGGTGACGGGTGCCTGTGAGGAGCCCTCCCTGCACCCTCATGGTCTCTTCTTAGTGAATCAGGCCACAGCCACTGGGACCTCAAAGACTAGTAGGGCTCTCTGTGAGTTCATGCAGAAGCCGGTATTCGAGGCTGGCAGGGAAAGATTGCACTGCCCACCCAGCTTCCATGCAGCACATTTGGGCAGCCCAGAGGCCTACATTGTGCCTGGACCATGGTGTCCGGCCTTGTTCACCACATCTCCTCATGGGGACTTGGATACTGTGCCTCAGGCAGAGGGGGAATCATGGGGCTTAGGGACCCAGGTGCTGCGCAGAGCCCAGAGGTCAGTGGGGATCTATCCTTCCACTCCAGACTCTCACACTTCAATTGTGGGCCAGGCCTAGGGACCACACCCATGCACAAATTTCATGCACTGGGCCTCTAGTATTTAAATATTATATGATGACAGAAGGGAAGAAAGATGATATTCACAAAGCCAGAAATGGCAAAGCTGTCACAGAGTCAGCCATGACAAGGTAGATTCTGGGCCAAATTAAAGTCAGAAGTATTTTACACTTATCTCATCCTCACAGGTGCAGGTTCATGACAGCCAGCCATTTGGTTAATAGTTCCTGCCACAGAACTGCCCTCCATCTGAGAGACTCTAGCAGAACTGGGACTATGACCTCTCAGCCCACACCTCTTCTAAGTGCCTCAACAAATGATAGCCAGGTTTGTAGCTGGGTATAGGGATTCACCTGGAGGAGTCATTGGGTCTTGCTTTTATTAGTGGATATAAAACATCATTTCTAGAATCAAAAAGTCAGAGATTAGCAAAAAAGGAGTTCTTTCTGGGCTCATGTTATGGCAAGAGAAATAGCAAGCAAGAGTGGCCACTATAGGCTACTCCTATCTCTAGCAAAAATCCATTCATCAAATGAAAATATGTCTTCAATATTATAAAAGTTGAAAATTCTAAAGCTCCTTTCTAAGAGTTGTTGGTTAAGGAGAATTTGTATTTAGGTTTGGTTTCTTTCTTTCTTTGTTTTTAAATATGTTTTCTGAAACCTAGGAATGGGTCTAATGGGTTAATATATGTTTTGGCAATTTTAGAAAACATATTTTATTTATTTTCCCAATGCAACCAAAAAGCCCCTTAAGAGCCATTATAGTCTATTAGTTAAATGTTTTCATTCATATGCTTCTTTAAGAAGACTATTATGTACAAAAGACAGTAATGACTTCATCTGAGCTCATTCAGTCCATCATGCCATTATATATTTAGGGCATGTCCTGCATTTAGAAAACTCCCTGTGAGAACCCTATACAGAGTGCCAAGATCCACAGTAACATTCATTTAATTTCCTGATTGAAGTGCTGTATGCCTTTTGTTTTCCCAAGCAAAGACTAGCAATTTATTTCTTGCTCCAGGAGTATTCAAGCAAAACCAGTTCAAATATCTGGTCCTGATGCCTTGGCTGAACTATCCAGAACCTGTCCAGGTAACAATAAATGCTTGAGATCATGAAGAAGGTGGCAAGGGAGAATATGAATTCATGTATTTGTCTCAACTATCAGCTAGTTAGTAGAGGGTATAATAAAATACATCATTTTCAGGGCCCCCAGGTTAAGGAGGAGATGTTAGGAATTGAGAAATGCTCATCACCACTTATTCTCTACTGATGTGCTAATAAAATACTAGAGGACTGATGCATGAAGATTCATGCAAGAATGGGACTTCCATCCCCTGACTGCCAGCACTGCCTTCACTCTGGCCAGAGCCATCTTTCTGCCTTCCCATGCTGCCCAAAGGCCCAGAGCAGCTGGAACAGTGCAGTATTCCTATGATGTCATCATGGCAATGACACAAGCATCCCTAATGGCCCCCAGCCAGTCATAGCCTGAATATGCAAATTAACCTTCCAGCTTTGTTGAATTAATTTGCATACTCACTCCTGATTGGCTGGTGGGAGTCACAAAGGTACAGTCAATATACATCTTACTCTTTTATTAGGGTAGATTCTTTAAGTATTATTTCCTTAATTTTAAAATAAAAGTTATTTTCTTATAATAGATATTTTAAGTGTTATTTCCTTCATATTTAAATAAAACATATTCCTCATTAAACATTTTTTCTTGTACCTGAAAGGAGAGTTTTGGTAAAATATTTATGGTATTGATTAGTTATTAAACTTTTTCATAAACACATGCGGAAGGTGAAATTTAAGGTAAACTCAGAGAGCTGGCTAGGAATGTATATGATGGACATGAACACTTCTAAAAAAATATACGTAGATTATATGGCAATGAGTGAGGTAGACTCATTTAGGGTTGATGCAGTCCTCTTATTTTTGTGTGTATTTGTGTGTGTTTTCTTTTGTTAATCCTCACCTAAGGGTATTTGTTGTTTGTTTTATTTTAAAATATATTTTTATTGATTTTAGAGAGGGAGAGGGAGAGGGAGATAAAAACATCAATAATGAGAGAAAATCACTGATCAGATGCCTCCAGTATGCCCCTCCTGGGGATTGAGCCCACAACCCAGGCATGTTACTTTGACCAGAATTTAACCCAAGACTCTTCAGTTCACTGACCAACACTCTGTTCACTGAGCCAAACTGGCTAGGGTCTAAAGATACCTTTTTCTCATTTATTTTTAGAGAGAGTAAAAAGGAAGGGGAAACATTGATGTGAGAGACACACTATTGACTGGTTGCCTCCCACATGCATCCTTCACCAGAATCAAACCCAGTGCCCTTCAATCCTTGGGCCATACTCTAACCACTGAGCAAAATCAGCTAGGGCTGATGCAGCTTTTTACATCCTAACCCAATAGGGGAATCGTAGGTGAAGAATTTCTTTAGTTTTCGCTGATTGGCTGGTGTCCACATCTTGCTTTTTGACACTCCTACTTAAAAGCTGATCACATCCTCCCATTATTTGTTGAATTAAGGGCATTGTCATTGGCCTTGTAAAGTTAATAAATTGAGAAAGAAGATAGAAAATCAAGAAATTTTAATAATCAACCTTCAGTGTGGTAAAAAGACAAAAGCCTTGATGAAGGGAGTCATGATAAAACTTTTCAAGACAAAGATGGCAGCAAGTTGTTTGTACTGACTCTTCTGGCTTGCAGAAGGAAGGTGAGGATACTCTCACCTTTTGGGTCCTGACCAAATTTTTCAAAGCAACCTTAACATGCATTCAAATAAATATTTTGAATAATACCATCAAGAGGCCATGAACAAGTGTGAGACTCTTGAGGATTAAATATATTCTTAATTTTCTATTTTATACATTTTTCTTTTGTTCCAGACAATTCCAGATTCTATTCCCTTTTTTTTCTGTCTATGTGCAAAAACTAAGGCTTTGTGCACTATGTTGCTATGGAAACAGGAGAGAGAGAGAAACAGTTTATGTATTTCAAAAGCTGTCAGCCTATATGCTGTGGATTTTGATAACTAAACCTATACACGAACCATCTTTACTCTCAATGCCCAACACCATAACATTTGTTTTTTTCTTATATATGTGTATTGGTAGGGAAAATTAAGGATCTATTTATTTAGCTTTGCTGCAATCCATTTTATACTTAATTTAATGTCCAGAGGACAGAGAGAGGCTTTGGTGAGGCAGTTAGAGAAATATAAAACTGTTTTTAATAAATGCTTACTAAATCAGAATGAAGACAGAGTTAGAAGGCATCACAACTCAATCTATTGCCAAAATAAAGAAAGATTGAAGCTCTATTAATTTTAAAACAGATCTGAATGTTGCCTGGCTTATATTTCATAGAAATGTAATGTCTGCTAGACCCTCTCCAGCTCTCTAATAAAAGAGCTATTTTGAAATTACAAAATACACTGTGTTCTCCCCCAGAGAATCCAATTCAATCGTTTATTGATTTTTTTCCTGGCATCCTTAGTCTAGTGTGAAGAGATTTCTGGGCTCCTGAACCTGGAAGGAGGGAGTTTGTTTGTAATTGATTTAGATTCTGTGCAGCAGAGCTACCCTCCTCCCTCTGCAGCAAACCCATAGTCTTTATGAGAGTCCAGCCCATTAAGTGCTTGCCCTCCTTCTATTCTCAGTTGCTTCCCAGCACTTCCTAATATTTTCAAGAAAATGACTCCATTGTAAGGTCACTTTTATCAAGTTTAGATGATGCAGTTAAGTGGACCAGGAAAACTACATTAAGAACTTAGAGCTTCAAATTTAGAGCACACTTTAGTAGTTAAAGGGTCTGTCAGTCTCTCTGCTGTAAAGCCTGCTTCCAAAGTCTTTATATTTAGACTAGAGGCCTGGTGGAAGAAATTTGTGTACTTCGTGGGAGGTGGGGGTCCCCTCAGTCTGGTCTGTGTCCTCTCATAGTCCAGGAGCCCTGTGAAGATGTCTGACTGATGGCTTCAGACATCCTTAGTGCTGCTGTGGAGCCTCTCCTTCCATGACCACTGTGCTTGCCATCTGTGAGCCCAGATCTGGCTGAGCGCACTGACCACCAGGGAACAGCTCATGCATTGAGTGTCTGCCCTCTGGTGGTCAGTGCACATCATAGAAACTGGTCATTATACCATTAGGTCAATTTGCATATTAGCCTTTTATTTTATAGATTAATTCACTTGAGCTTGAAAATCTGGCCCCAATCAAAAATTTTTGTCCCCCCTCCTTCATAAAGACATATTAACAATAATTTATCTAATTTTGAGTAAAAGAAAAGTGAAAGGCACATCAGAAAATATTGAAAAGAAGTGGTGCTCCCATTTTCTTTTTTAGAAACAAAGCAATATCCTTCATCTTATGGAGGAGAAAACCTTTCAAGTTCAAAATCTACAGGTCATACTGTGAGTTTCACAGTTGTATTAGTTTAGTCTCCTTGTTCTATGGAGTCATTTACACAGTAGATGAGAATTGTTACCAAAGGATTAGGACTCTCCAAAATAAATTATTTTGTTATTCTTAATAATCATAAATATAGAGCCTTTTTTTTTCTCCAAGAAACTTAAAGGGTCCAAATGACTTTATCTCACATATACTTACCTTGTTCCTAAGAGGTGATACATTTTAAATGTTTATTAAATGGCTGGGGGTTAATAAAACCCAGAGAAATAAAATAACATCCTCAAGGCATTTGATTGTGTAATATTTTACAAATAAAATGGAGAAACAAAATCAGGCTGATTGAATCTCAAGTACGAATATTAATATAATCTCCATTAATTTGGAAAAAAGGTTTCTACAAAGTGCCAAAGGATTCTGTTTCAGTGACCCTGTCCTGTTCATAGATTTTGTCAGTTACTTGGATGAAAATATTAAATGCGTGGTTATCAAATTTTTAGAAGGTAAATGCTGTAAGGAATAGAAAATATATTGTACTGTAAAATCAGATTCAAAAAGAGATTAACATCTTGGAACAATGACTAAAACCAACAAAATTAAGTTCAGTAGAAATGCAAGTGCCAGATCTTAAATTAAAAAAAAAAAAGTTACAAAATAGCCATGAATGAACAGCTTGGAAAATATCTGAATATTATTTGTATATATTTTATAACATTAACATCAATATGAGTTTGACATGTATTGTGTCAGATAGAAAAGAAGCATGGGCTTGGGCTGCATTCATTTAATTGTGGTATTCTAAACAAAAAAAAGAATGAATTAATATTAATCCAGCCGTGGGACATCCTCTCTCTGATTTTAAGAATTTCATAGATGAGAAGATATTCAGACAAACTGGAGTTTACTTAGAAATGTGAGCAGAATGCCAAAGTAATTACTAAACTGTCTCATGAAAAAGACCTGGTGGGAAAGGGATGGTTAGCTTAAAGAAAGGAAAATGCCATAGTTGTCTTCATTATTTCTTTAGAGATAAATTAGGACTGATGTATTCAAATTACACTGGGCAGATTTTCATGTCATATAACTTTTTAAAAATAATCTGCAAAGTTCATAGTTGAAATGTTTGCCTCTTTCAGTTAGGTGAACTCTCCATGGTTGGATATAATTATCAGTTAGATAATTAAACTGTTTAACCTTTGAGCTTTTTTTAAAATCTGGATTTATAATATAACTCTGTGATTTTAGAATTTGCTCACAAACACATAATACAGTTGTTATTGGCCAAAAATAATCTTATCTAATAAAAGAGAAAAATTGACCATACCTTCGATACGTCCACAAGCCATGCCCACAAGCTAATCAAGAATGAGTATGCAAATTAGCCCAACCAAGATGGTGGTTAATTTGCATATCCCCGTGCAGAGCAAAGACTGAAGACAGCATAGAAGGAAGCCAAGCACTGCAGAAGGGAGGGAAGCTGCAGAGAAGCAAGCATGTGAGGGGTACAAAAGGGAGGGAAGCAGGCGGGGCAGTGGGGACCACTGCAGGAAGTGCTATTCTTTTTTTTTTTTTTTTAATATATTGTATTGATTTTTTACAGAGAGGAAGGGAGAGAGATAGAAAGTCAGAAACATCGATGGAAGAGAGACATTAATCAGCCGCCTCCTGAACGCCCCACAGTGAAGATGTGCCCGCAAGCAAGATACATGCCCTTGACCGGAATCGAACCTGGGACCTTTCAGTCCACAAGCCGACGCTCTATCCACTGAGCCAAACCGGTCTCGGCAGGAAGTGCTATTCTTACAGGAATCTTCCTGCAATAGGCCTCTAATAAATTATATAATGGGATACTACATTAAAACATGTAATATATAATATATCTGGACAATTAAAAGTCTGAAGCTTCAAGTTTATTATTATCTGTATAGCAAGATTTTTTTAAAACTGTTCTTTGCTTCTAAAATGGATATAACAGTATTCACTATGGAAGGGAAGCCTTCATACTATCACTTTGATCAAGGTATATTCAAGGAGAATCATCCCATTTACCACCTACCACACACTTCTGCAGATTGAATGGTAGACAAAAGAGAAACTCAAAGGTAGTTGCCAGGGACTGGTGAGAAGGGATGAAGGGGAATTCTTGTGGAATGGGTACACACTAGAAGTTTCTGTATGTGAATGGTGATGATGACTGCACAACAATGTGAATATATTTAGTGCCACAGACTGTACAATAAAAATGGTTAAAATGGTAAATTTTATTTTCTGTATTTTACCACAATAAAAAGAATTCAAAGAAAAATTCAGATATCCTCAATCTGAGTGACTGGACTTGTCTCAATAATTTGGTCAGCACATTCAAAGTAAAATCATCATTCTGAAGACCTATTTGCCAGATCCTCCTGAGTCTTCCCTTCTACCCCAGACTGTGTCTCCTTCTGAGAGTATTCATGGACCCAGGGACACATACAGAAGTTAACTGAGGGTGTACATTGAGTGAAAGAGAAAAGATGAATCTAGCTTTTAACATTCCGCTGATGAGATACATTTACTATTTTCCTAGAGGAAATAAGTGGAGTTGCGAATTATAGTGATTGAGAGGAGAGTATTCACAATAAGCTATGATTATTGTTAAATTACTTTGTATATCTTGCAAAGTATGTTATCCTGTTATAAGTTGTCATACTTTGTTATGCATAAGATTTATCTAACAGAGTTTATTCAAAATTCAAATTTACTGGCTTCACCTAGTATTTCTAATCCAGAGATCTTGGTTGGGGAAATGAAGTGTTTAAAAAGAAATCCAAACATTTATGAAGAAGTTTGATGAATAATACATTTTGAGAAACACTAACCTGTAGCATAACCCAAACATTTCTCTAATTTCTTTATTTCAAAATTCTTTTTACTTTAAAAAATCATTGAGAATACCAAAGAACCTTGATTCATGCTAGTTATTATCTATCACTCCTGTATCAGAAATGAATAATGGCCTTTAAAAGGTATTTATTCATTTAAAATAACAATATTAAGTTATTATAGATTATATTTAACTAGTGAATTTAAGTAATTAATTTAAAATATTTTTCAAAAATAGTGAGAACATTGTTTGCATTTTTGTTTACATTAGTTTCTGGCTTAATAGAAGACCTCTGAATTATTATATATATATATATATATATATATATATATATATATATATATATCTGTGCAATTAGTTTGATGAAATACAATGTTTTTGTTGAAGCATAGGAAGAAAATATATCCTGAAACAAATATGTAAATGGAGAAGAGATGAGTATTTCAATAACTTTTTCATATATCTACAGATAGTGCTCTTTAATGTTACACTGAAACTCAACAAGTGAAAATTTCTTAAAACTTAGTTGTAATTTTGAATCTGAAACAATATCAATAAGCTTTGTCATACTGTTAACTTAAAATCCATCTTGTACTTTATGTGGATCTTTTAGTTACACGTGATTTTGTAATAGCAGGCCTTTGTCATTTGTAGATTCTATTTTTTTAGTTATATAGATCTTCTAAATATTGATACATTTTATCCACAACATCAAATAATTGTATCACATTTACTAATTTCACACTTGTTTTATTAAAAAAGTCTTAATATGTTGGAAAATTACCAAGTTCGTGATAGTGGTAAAATTTTTCTATAATTATAATTATCATGTAAAAACTTGAACTTTATAGCTCACAATAAATACTGAAACTTGTTTTCCTTGAAGCTACAAATTTACTTATCTTATTTAAGAAAAAATGAGTGCCAGATACACAAATCTGGTACCCATAGTGTGTCAGTCATTCTTTCAAGTGTAAAAACTAAAAGTATTTTGTGAAAATGGTGACTAGTTTAGCTTGAAACTTTAAGCCTTCATCTGTGCTTTTCCTTGAAAAGACCATTGAACTTTAGTATGAAGCAAAGGTGCTTTTTCATATTTCTTATTCCATGACACAAATATTCAACAAATGTGAATTCATAGGTTAAGATTTAATAAAATTACTAAATGTCATTCTTAAGTGAAACTGACTTTCTTCTTTATTTTAAATTTATAGAACTGAAGAATATCATTACTAGTGTATTTTGGTGGCACTATATTGATCCACCATTTAAGGTGACAGCAGTCCTTCCGACCATTGCTTTTGGTAAAACTATGCTTCTCGACTATGAACATTACAAGTATTTCTCAGCTCCCTCTTATGTGGGGCAGGATGGCTTCACTGGGCTGGGTGTTAGGTATTTTCCTTACTCCAGGTTAGTTAGGGTTTGATGAAATCCCAGCAGGTTAGGATCTGGCTAACCAGTTTCTGCTAAGAGCAGGCCTTATTAAAAAGAACAGAATTTTCTGACCTATCTTCTATAATAATAAAAGTGTAATATACTATTTAGACTGGACTTCCTTCCCAACAACCTTCTGGTCAAAGCCGGGGCTGTTGAGGGAAGCTCAGGTCCCGGATGCCAGCAGCTGGGGAAAGGAAGGCCTACTCTTGCACAAATTTCGTGCACTGGGCCTCTGGTTGTTAAATAATTCCTTTTTCTCCTCCCTGTGCTAGAAGCATAGAGGGTCTTTCTCTGATACTTACTATGAGAATCTGGTTGAGGTACTAGAAGTGAAACTCACATAAGTGTGGATACGCCCCTATGAATTGGTCCCTTTGGAGTTTTTAAGTCTCAGACTTGTCCACACTGGAGGCTCCAGCAATTCATCAGTGACAATTCAGCTTTTCCTAGTTGGGTGCTGGCTGCTGCTACAGTTTCTGCTCTGAGTCTCTGCACTATAAGCCTTGATTTCCTATACTTGCCTGTCTGTATCTCCCATATTGGGATCTGTGGCTCTACCTCTCTTATGAATCTAAAGACTTAATATTTCAGTCTGCTCAACATGTTATTTGTTGTTGGAACAAAGTGGCCACTTTCAAGTTTTTTACATATAGATTTGAAAACTGGTCGTTCCCCAGTTTTCAAATCTTGTATCATCTGTGAGTAAACTTAACCAAATCCATAGTTTTAGCTTTCTTAGTTGTCTCCTTTGCAGATGACCTTTCACAATAAATTTTACTGACAGTTAATGTCAACTCATTCAGCCATGTACAAGAATATAGATACATTTGCATGTCTATCCATTATACACTAAATGAGAGGCTTTGTCACTACACATTTTTAAAAAAAGGCATAGCATATTGAAACTTCTGTCATTCCAGAGAGTCACATAATTACTCACAAATGTTAGAAAGCATCTCTTCCTATCATTAATTGGACCTAGACCACACATAAATGCCCATATTCTATTCAAATAATTAACACCCATTATGCAACTAAAATTGTTTGCCTTTCCATATATTTTGATGTTTAAGTGTTTTAGCTTCATAAGGAGACTAAGGATTCACTCAGTATCTATGTTATGCTCATACTCCATCCTGTTTTTCCCCTTCCCTATCTCACAAGCCCTTTGAGACTTTCTTGTCCAGTGACTCCTGCAGTGACTTTATTGATATATCTTGTTTCACTGTTCGTTACATCAGGCTTCAAAGGAAGAAAGTGATGCTCAGAGAAACTGGCCATGGTCATGCAGTTTTAGCCTGGATTTTAGTCTAACACTAAATCTAGAAGAATAAATAGAATAAAAATGAAAAGTACATAGTATTCTATATACTAGGTACACCCAAATCTGTTCAAATTGTGTAGTATAGTTAGGACAGTCTGTTAACGTTTATCCACACAAGCTGCTTTGTTTTTTCCGGTTAATCCTGTATCTTGAAATAAGAGAGCAACTTTGAGTTGATCGGAGCTATCTTTCTCTTAGCAATTGGAGATTTTCTTTTTTTTTTCCAAAAAGTAATAAATTACAGTTAGAATATGTATGAATGGTGTAGAGAAAAAATGTAGCACAAATGCTGCCATTGTCTGGGAGGTAATTTATCATGGTTTTCTTTTTCCATTGAGCCCTGAAGTAGCTTCAATATTCTTCTCAACACAGGCCTCTTGAGCACCACTACCAATTGATCTCAATTCACTGTTAACAATTCAAGATGAAAGCAATTTTCTTCTCTGGTTTAAAGTAAGTCTTCATCATTGTAAACAACTCAAGTACTGTTTTTGCTTTTAGGGTGATTTACATATTGAAGGATTACATTTGGGCTCTGTGTAGGCTACGATTACGTAGATGCTCATTATCATAAAGAAAATAATCCAACACTACTTAATAGTATCTTAATACCTACTTACACAGGCTGGGTATGTTTTCCATTGCCAAACAGAATCTGTGCTTTCTTATCAGAATCTGAATGCAGCCATTTGCCATTTGTTTTTCTGCTATGCCCTTCAGTAAGTCAAGAAAGGTGAGAGTCAGAGCTCTACATCACCAAGATCCAAAGAAAATGAGTCATACACACCTGAGCCCCAGGAGCTCCAGCCCAGACAGCCTCTCTTGCTCACTCATCTGCCCTTGCCTGCATACAAAAAAAAAAAAAAAAAAAAGAACAGACAGAGTTGAAGTCTTGGATGAGCTCCCCAAAAGAAATCCCTTAGCAATGCTAACTATACTCTTAATCAACTGGCAAATTCCCTTAGGTTTTTCAGAAAAGTTAGGCAAGGTCTGAAGATAAACCTCTAATAAAAATGAAGGTGATTATTTATTGCAATACAATAGAAGAATCAACATTTCCTAGTAGGCATCAGGGGATGATACAACCCAACAGCTGTGCACTAACATAGAAACCCTCCCACGGGTGCTTTCAAGCTGCAACCAGGATAGTAATGAGGGAACTGTATTGGAAATATAGAGCTTCTGATGGCACAGGTGAGTCGGTCAAAACCAAAAAGAAAAAAAAAATCACACTTCAAAGGGTTTTCTACATTAAGAAAAGCACAACAAAGGAGGAGGGGAAGGAAGTCCCACACCACCAACTCTATCATAGAAGCTCTTCTATCATTCCGCTCCAGTCCCTGTGATTATGAGGAGGGAGTGAAAGCATCCACTAATCAGGGCAGTGTGGTGTGCTACTCACAAGCTCATAACTGGCAGTAAAATAGAAAAGCCCATGTCTGCTCTGCTGAGTAATTTCCACACTGAGGCCCTGAGCAGAGATGTCCTGTCATTTGTAACATCTGCCTGGGCATCCAGGAGCCAAAGTAAAGCTAGTTAGGGACTTCATTGCCTCATTTTCCCTCCTCTTATGACAAATCCAAAGGACTCAGGGCTATTCATTAAAAAAAAAACAACAACAAAAAACACACAAATAAACAAAAACAAGTTTGAGCTCTTCAGTTGTCAATTTGATGCAGGTGAGACAAAAGAGTGTATCTGGAGGCTACAGAGATACTAGCTTCCTCTATACTAGTGGTTCTCAACTTTTCTAATGCTGAGATCCTTTAATACAGTTCCTCATGTTGTAGTGACCTCCAACCATAAAATTATTTTTGTTGCTACTTCATAACTGTAATTTTGCTACTGTTAATGAATCGTAATATAAATACCTGTATTTTTCGATGGTCTTAGGCTCTACAGCAGGGACCCACAGGTTGAGAACCGTTAGCAGGGTCGCCTAAGACCATCAGAAAACACAGATATTTACATTACAGTTATGAAGTAGCAAAATTACAGTATTCAGGTATGAATGGAGAACCCTTCAAGTATCAAGCAAAAACAGGAAGAGTAGAAGGAGGGTCTTCATAATTTATTAGATGGAAGATTAATTCTTTATGCCTTATTGGTTTTCTGGCTTCTCATAATTTTCTGGACAGTGAGAGTGGACAATTTTTCTATGAGACCATGCCCCAATAGCAATGGCTAACTGCAAGGGTACAACTGTAATCTTATCCTCTACTAATCATCCTAAAACCCAGGTTCTTGATTAGTGGTTTTCACTCTTCTCGTGCATACAAATGACCTGGGAATCTTGTTAGAATAGGGATTCTGATTTTGCAGGTCTGGGAGTGGGAGCAGGGGGTGGACTGTCCATAGCTCCTAGGTAATAGCTATGCTGGTGGTTACCTCTGACCACTATTAGTAGCAAGGTTCTGCATAACACCTTTCTGGAAAATGGCAGGTTTTCTTAAATAGCCTTCACTTTTTACACTCATTTATATGACTTCTCTTTCAAAAATAGAGGGTCCAAAGTGCACTCATAGCACATAAACCACATCTTGCCAACAGTGATTCTCATTCCTCATATGGATGGGAGAGACAAAGTTGTAAAACAGGACTCCACTCATGGCTGAGATGGTTATTCTCTGATGAGTTTAAGAGTAAAGTAAAGCTCTATTTTGCATATGCCAGAGCCATACACCTGTACAACTGACTGCATATTTAGACAGCCCAGAGAAATTGGAAAAGTAGAAATATGGAACCTTTTAGCAATTTGGCACTTAGGAAGTATGTCCAGTAACACAGGAAAATCAAAGCCATTAGCCATTCTACTTTTATTTTAGTGTCTCTTGGCCTTGAGCTATATCACGATTAGTGACTCTTAACTGAGGCCCCTTGATTCAAAGAAGCCTTGAAGTAGGTGCCATAGGACTTACAAAACATGAAGAAAACATAAAATAGGACCTCAAGAAATCCACTGAAAGTTTGGGAAGTAGATTATTTAATCCGCAGTTTTTGTTTGATGTACTTCTACTGTTGTCCTTCAAAATTCCCACAGAGCAGTTATTGCTTCAGCAGTTCCTAAAAGTCTAGCTACATATAACAACAATATTATATTGCAGATTTGCTGCACCAGGATGGTCAAATAGCAACAATTTTAATTGCATTTATATCAAATGATTCCACACAGAAATCATTTTAAACTTTTCCACTCCCTTTTCTATATTCAAAATATTCTGTTTTCATCATGGGTGGGTTCTGCCTCACAGCTTCTCTGTATTCTTCTTTCCATTTTACAGATGGGGGAACTGGGCAGAGAAAAGTTAGTAGCTGCCCAAATCAAGCTCTGTCACTCTGACTTCCTGCACATGCCAGGTCTGCCAACCACTTTAGCAGCCAGTGACAGACGAGTTATTATGAGCTACTATGTAGAGAAAAGAAAATATAAGCCAGATTCCCATCCTATATAACTCTAGGGGCACTTTCAATTGCCAGATGTCAATCTGGATCCTTTCCTGAATGCTAAACTCACATACAGATGGAAAAGCATGGTTCCCAATGGAGGGCTTTAAGGACATGCCCCAGGCAGACTTGCAGTCCAGAACCCAGGAATAGCACCTAGCTCTCCAGAGCTTTAGAGTAGCCCTTTGTATATGTCATTTAACCTTCCAGACTCTAATTCTCATCTCCAGAAAAAAAAATGCTCATTTGCCTGTAAATCAGAGGCTTGTGTTATAAAGAGAATAGGCTTTTTTATTGTCAGAGTTGGGTTAAATCTTTTTTTTTTAATTACTTATCCCCATCTTTCATGAACTATATGACATTGGGCAAGCTGTTGAACCTTGCTAGACCCATTGTTCTCATGTTTTAGAAGTTAAAGTTTCCAAATGCAATTGTCAAAGTGATACTGTGAGGATATGATGACATACTAAAACTTTGCTGATAAATAACCGACACTCAATGAATGTCCAATTTCTCACCTTCTTTGTTAATATTCATGAATACAATACCTTGGAATTATTTGGTAAAGATATATAATGCTGATGTATTAATCCCATTTAATAAGCATTCACTCTGGGTCAGAAATATATCAACAAGTTATCTCATAAAGAAGCAAGGTAATTGAGATAAATTAACTGGAAAAAATAGAATACTAAAAAGGGGTTAGTTAATTGTCCTCAAATAAATGAGCTGTTTTCATTCAATAAATTATGGTTTTTCCTATTAGTTTTCACCTCTGCTGAAAGACAGGGGAATGTGTTCAGAATCAAATAATAAAAAGGAAAAACAGTAATTAAAAATGCCTAATAATAATGGTAAAATTTAGAATGCTTTTCTAGGGAAGAATGCCCAGAAGTTTATGGGAAGGTATAATCCCCTTTTAAGCCATCAGAATCGCCCAATACTGACGGGAGAGGATAACAGTAATTATATTGTAACTGCCCTTTTGACTTTGTATAAGATACATATTTGTTCCTCAGTCTCCTCATAGGTAAATGGGACTGTTTATTTAACTATTTATAGGATAATTTTAAGTAGCTGTTTTATGTCTGATTCAAAATGAGTCTAGAATTACAATATAAAATTACATTTTCATACTTTTTAAAGAATCAGACATATCTTGCAAGATGAAGTGTGTCTGTAATACAAATTTCCACCTATCTAAATTGACCAATTATTTCAGTGTGAAGGCAGGATGGTGGATTCAAGGTCATGGTGCACAGCACATTGCAGCTATGCTTGCCATACAGATGTTCAATACACATTTTTTTTTAATCAAGTGAGGTACAACAAGATAATCTCAGACATCAGCTCTACAATTCGTTCAATCACACATTCAATAAACTTACTATGTGGGAGGCAGTACATTTATTACTAGAGGCCCAATGCACAAAAATTCATGCAAGAGTAGGCCTTCCTTCCCCTGGCTGCTTGCACCAGCTTCCCTCTGGCACCTGGGACCCGGGATTCCCTCCTCTGGCCACCAGCAGGCATCCAGGACTTGGGCTGGCTTCCCTTTGCCCTGGCTTCCTCAGGAAAGATGTCAGGAAGATGTCCAGTCTAATTAGCATATTGCCCTTTTATTATTATGGATTTGCAGTGGTATTTGGATATGAATGAGTACCGAATTTAATTTTTTAAAAGTAATTTACTTCCATTTCATTTAGAAGTTTCCCACTAATCTCAAAGGCAAATGAAATCAGGTGATTGTACAGCTTTCACAAAATCACCTGTTGTTGACCTTGGTCTACAAGTTTGTCTCTTCAGTGGCAGATACTGTCAGAGAGGAGAGTTGGGATGAACTGAAGAATTTGTAAAATTCTGAGGGTAAATGAGTTTCCTCTTAGCCTTTAGGGATGGAGTGATAGAGCAATGAAGCAAGTCAAATTACCTGTGTTAACTTGGAGAGAAAAATGAGTTTTCTGTTACTTGGAGAACTTATTAATGAATAATGACTAAATTATTAGTAACTCTGCCTATGCTGAAAAAGGTGAGATGGACATGGATGAACGGAAAGATGTCTGCAAGTGAATTTTCATGAATATTTGACATACAGACAGATTTTCAAATGCTTTGACTCAGAGAACTCAGAAAGTAAAGACAAGGAACAAGTAGGTGTATGGAGTGTCATTTCAGTGGGTGAGTGAGTCATATCATAGGTTTCTTTCCTGAAAATGGTATTGTCACAGTGCCTGCCTAAGTTATTTGATCCAAGCTTTAAAAAGAAACACAGTAACTCTTTCTTGCAGAAAAGAGACCCTAAGGAGTTTAATAGAAATAATGGTTTCTTTTCATCAACACTGCCACAAGCCTTACTACCACCAGCACTAATTACTGTAGCTCCCAAACCCTCTGCTCCTTCTTCAATTTAAGGTGTCAAGGATGCTCAGAGCTAACCAGTTGGAAATCCAACACTTGATGTGGGCTTTTTTCTCTCATTTTAAAATGCATTATATAAGAGGGAGAATCCTTATCTGGAACTACAAGTTTCAACACACCGTAGGTCTTAAATTAGACCTCTCTTTGAAGCTTAGTAAAGTAGATGGGAAAACAGATAGAACTGAAAGTCAAATTCTGGTGCCAGTGCTGCAGTGCCTTTTGTGTAATTGGGTTGGGAAAAGATGAGCACAAACCGAAAGACTATAGACACTCAACAGCTGTGTTTATTTGAGGAAGAAATGCCCATTAGTGAGGACGTTTCCTTGAGACTTATTTCTAGAAATTATGTTAATATGAGAAGTCAGGTTAACTCTTCCTGGGAGGAAAATATTTCTCCTTATGAGAGAAATTAACTCTTTTAATCACCATACTGTTGAAGATAGATTACAGCAAATACTAAACAAAAGAATCATTCTTCATCTGAAATTTGTAATAATATTGTTTAGCCTTTTCTTTCCTCGAGGACAATGTATCATCTATCTATATAATTCTTGTACTTACACCATTCTATACTCATCATCTCTGCTGATCTACTCTTCCTCTTCCTCATTAGTTGTTATTAACTGTCTTATCTAATCCAGGGCCTGATTTAGAAAATATGCCCTATATATCTGTCTTAAGGAGATATTGCTGAATTTCATTTTTAAAATTCATTTAATTCTGGAGACAATAAGTATTACAGAGTTTAGAGGGTAGAAGGATTAAATCACTCTAGACAGCAAATATTATTTTGAGAAATAAATATATTTTGAGGAAACTCAGATCTAAAATTAAATATCATTTTGCATCTTTAGGTAAGATACTAAAATCACACTCAGAGCATCATCTATTAAAAAATATATTTCCTACATTTGAATTCTCTAAAAGTCATAACACTTGACTGAGATATCTTAAGTAGGTGAAGATTATCTCATTTAGTAGATGAGGAGAAAGAAAGAAGACTTCATACAAGTATTTTAATGACAAGGAATGGATTAGATTTAAAATGATCCTTCCAATTCAGGATGAAATGTCGACAACATACTTTCTCTGCATGGGCAAAGAATGGATTTGAAATTGTGTCTTATACTAAAAGGTTGTACTGAAATGGCCTTGGAAATATTTTTTAAAGGTGGAAATGATGGCCACCAGTGGGACGGCAGTGAAGAAGAGAGTGTGACTGAGGGAGCGAAAAAGAAGTGTGTGGTGGGTGTGTGTGTGAGTGAGGGACAGTTAATCCTGCAGGACTTTCGGGGGCTGGCAGACCTGGCTGTCCTAGACATGGAGCTCCAGCTACGATTGCAATCCCTCTCAGGGTGGTTGGTTCTGACATAGAAACCACACCACCTTGAAGTGAAGAGCTGCTATGACTAGGAGCCCAGCCTCACCATCACTCAGACTGGCCTCAGACACAACTGTGTACCCTCCAGCCACTCCAGCCAAAGACCTGCAAAGGCAGCTCCAGACCCACAGACATGAGGACTCCAGCCTCACCAGATGCCGGCTCCTGTAAGTTCCTGAACACACTCCCCTCTTGCTGGCCCACTGCTTCAGCCCAAGGCCCTGCTAATGCCTGATGCTCTGCCAAGCCGCACACCAAGACACATCATAACTCCAATGGCAAATGTTAATGACAAAAAAAAAATCTTAAAGGCTGCAAGAGAGAGGCAGAATGTTACCAACAAAGGATCTCCCGTTAGATTATCAAATGACTTCTCATCAGAAACACATCAGGCCAGAAAGGAAAAAAAGGAAGTATGCAAACTGATGCAAAGCAAAGGACTGAATCCACAAATAGTCTATCCAAACAGGCTATCATTCAAAATTGAAGGGGAAATCAGGAACTTAGCAAAAAATAAAAAAGGCTAGGGGAGTTTATCACTACTAAGCCAGCAATGCAAGAAATGCTAACTGGACTATTGTACAAAGAATAAATAGAAAGGGAAGAAGGAGCACAGGTATACACACACAAAAAAGCTACAAACAAGTACCTATCAATAATAACCTTAAAGGTAAATAGATTAAATGCTCCATTCAAAAGACATGCAGTAATGTCCTATTTGTGTGTTTCTTCCTTGGGGAGATCCTAGCCAGATTATTAATTTTGTTAGTCATCTAAATCAAAGACATCAGTTTGATTATGGAGAATTTGTGAATCTTCAGCTAGATGAGGAAACCCAATATCAAACTGCTGTTAAAAAATCTTTTCAAGTAGACATCTAAAGGCTATAGACATCTGAGCATCTTTGTATTTGCAAGTGTCATCTTTAAGGAGAAAACTACATGCAGTCACCATTTCAATAACTTGATGTATATACTAATAAAAGTAATTCAGTTTATTGTTTTTAGTTTTTAAATTGAAAACTAAAGGGGCCATAAAAATTTTGTCCTCTTGAAAAGTTAAAAATTAATATTAGGATGTTGTTTTTAAAAGTATTGAAATGATTTATTTCACTAATGTAATGGGGAAAAGGGAATTCTTGTTGTACTTTATCTTTTTTATATTACACATTCTTGAATTTTTCTTTGTGTCGCTTTTGAAATTTGGTGTGGTTTCTCCGGGGGATGTTATTGAACACAGGTAACACAGTAGCAAATACAGAAAGATGTGGTTGATAAGAACCTAACAAATCTGAGCCAGTTATCAGGGTTGCAAAATGAAGACTTGAAGTGCTAATGAAACAATCTAAAGGAAAAAATTTTAATACAGATTCTAGCTGAAGAATTCAAATGTAAGAACATGGTATTTATATAACATTTAATATTTTTGAAGACTAGTAAGAGTTCTTTAATAATTTTAATTGTTTTAAAACAAAAGGCTCAATGTAAGGATATTTCCTTTTTTTGTTTGTTTGCTATTAGAAGGAACAATCAAGAGGAAATTTTATTTCTTTGGTTGGCAGTTGCTAATTTCAAATCTTGTTTGTTTGGCTGACTAAATGTAAGTCTAAAGTATATTAAATTGAATTTATAGATCTTTGGCTTCAGAATTTTTCAATAGCCAGTGATTCTCATTAGTTAAGATGAAACTTTTATTAGAAGCTTTCAGTTGGTGATTCAGTTGTATGTTCTACATATATATTTAATTGAGAAGTTTGGCTTCATCTCAGTTGAGAAATTTAAGCAAAGCTAAAGATGTATATGTATAATACACACACATGCATGCAGGTTATATAAAGGACTTTTATTCAGATTTAAAAAATAGATAAATTATATGAGATTTAAGTGTTTACTTGATTTGATTAACATTTTGCATATCATGACATTTTTAAAAGGTAACAACCAAATGCTAAATGGTCTAGTTGGCTGCTGTTATACCTTAAAAACTGAGTTTATACACACACTCAACTACCTGTCTATATGGTGCTCTTTGTTTTCAATGATAATGCATGACTGAAGTGGTGACACATTTTCCAGCCACTCGGTTTCACTGTTTTCTAGTCAAACTGGATTTGTTTATTCTTAGTATTTATTAATGAGAATCAATAAAATAACTTGTACTAGATTGCCCAAATCACAAAGTGAACTATGAAGAGTGGATTAGTTGACATTCCATACTAATATACATTGTTTATGCTTTCTTTAAAAGAACATAAAATTTCAGAAGTAGTCACTAATATATACCTATATTGTATAAAAAGGGATATTTTGGTTTTGTTAAAACCCTTATGACTTTCTTACAGTGAACATTTTTTTAACTTGGTTTAATAAACATGTTAATTTTGGGAAGTGGAGTTTTATAAAAAAAAAAAAAACAAGCAAACACCTTTTTCAGTCAAACAGTAATGACTTTATGGGTGGTAACAGTCACCAAAAGCCATGCATCTTAATGAACTAATACATTTTGTCATTCAAAAGAGTGATGTTTATTACCTGCTGGAACATTTTTTTCTGCAGTTACCAGAGTGTAATTGTAAGAATAGCTGTTTAACTCTTTAATAAGAGACTTGACCATAGATTATATTTTTCTAACCTAAAGCAATAATGTTAGTACTTTCTTTCAAAATTTAATACTTCCCAGAATGTCAAGTTAAAACTATTTTGGGATGTGAGAGCTTGAAAAGAAAGTTGTAGTAGAGATCATCTTCATGAAAATGTGTTTTGACATTTTGTGGATTAGTTCAATATTACTAATAGTCTCATGTATCTTTTATATAAGCTTTTTCATAAAGGAAATATTGAATGTATTTGCTAGTATCTGGGAACTCATCAGTATGGAAATGTTTGTTTAATATCTCCCCTCTTGTCATTGGATTAGAAATAAGGATAGGCTTTACAGATTTTCAACTTAAATTCCTGAAAACATTCTTATTTTTAATATGCTTATAACTGAGTCAGGATAATGAAGGGAAATTATATAGCTACTCATACTGAAATTTCACAATATCACTTAGGGAAGTGATTTTTCAACAAATTACCATTTATGTTGTTAAACAGAGTGTTATTTGAGATATATTGTTTTATTTTTCTATTAAAAGTGGTTTTCTCCTAAAAAAGAAAAAGACATTCAGTGGCTGAACTGATAAGAAAACATGACATATATATTGCTGAAACTGGTTTGGCTCAGTGGATAGAGCATCAGTCTGCAGACTGAAAGGTCCCAGGTTCGATTCTGGTCGGGGGCATGTACCTTGGTTGTAGGCACATCTCCAGTGTGGGGCGTGCAAGAGGCAGCTGATCAATGTCTCTCTCTCATCGATATTTCTAGCTCTCTGTCCCTCTCTCTTCCTCTCTGTAAAAAATCAATAAAATATATTAAAAAAAAGAAAACATGACATATATATATGCTGTCTATAAGAGCCCCACCTCAGAACAAGGGACTTACACAGACTGAAAGTGAAATGATGGAAAAATATCTTTCAGGCATTGAAATGAAAAAAAAGCTGGGGTAGCAATACTTATATCTGAAAAAATATACCTTAAAGTGAAGGCCATAACAAGAGATAAAGAAGGTCACTACATAATATTAAAGGGGGTCAAAACACAAGAAAATATAACCCTGATAAACATATATGCACCCAATGCAAGAGCAACCAAATACATTAAAAAAAAAAAGTCTGGAAGATATCAAAGAAAAGACTGACAGTAATACAATCATAGTAAGGGACTTAAACAACCCATTGACATCACTGGATAAATCCTAGACAAAAGCTCAACAAAGAAACAGCAATCCTAAAAGGCTCACTAGATCAAATGGACTTAATTGACATCTTCAGAACACTTTAGCCCAAAGCTTTGGAATACACATTCTTCTCAAGTGCACATGGAGGATAGAACACATACTGGGTCACAAGCAAAGTCTCTCCAAATTAAAAAAGAGTGAAATCATATCAAGTTTTTTTCTCAGATCATAATGGCATAATATTAGAAATAAACTACAATAAAAACAATGACAAAATCAAACACTTGGAGGCTAAATAGCATGCTATTAAACAATGATTGGGTTACCAAAGAGACCAAAGAAGAAATGAAAAACAGCTGGACACAAATGACAATGAAAACATAACAATCCAAAATTTATGGAACACACTTAAAGCAATCCTGAGAGGAATACCTCAAAAACAAACAAACAAAAAAACACAACAACAAAAACAAACAAACAACAAAAAAACCTAGTAATAAATTATCTAACTCTACAACTTAAAGAATTAGAAAGAGAGAAAGAGAGCAACAAGAACAGTCCAGAGTGAGCAGTAGGAAGGAAATATAAAGATCAGAGTGGAAATAAATCACATAGAGATAAAAAAAAGTCAATAAAACCAAGAGCTAGTTCTTTGAAAGGATAAACAAGATTGATGAACCTTTAGCCAGTCTCACTAAGAAGCAAACAGAGATGACTCAAATAAACAAAATCAGAAATGAAAGAGGCAAAATAACAACAGATGCCACAGAAACACAAAAACATTATAAAAAATGCTATGAGCAACTCTATTCCAACAATATGTTCAACCTAGAAGAAATAGACATTATCCTAGAAAAATACAACCTTCTATAAAACTCACTCAAGAAGAATAAAATAATCTGAATAGGCCAATAATTGTGGAGGAAATTGAAGCAGTTATCAAAAAACTTCCAGCAAACAAAAGCCCCAGGCCAAACAGCTTCATGGGGAAGTTTTACCAAACATTCAAAGAAGAACTAATACTGACCCTCCTTAGACTAATCCAAAAAATTCAAGAGGAAGGCACATTTCTAAACCCTTCCTTCCTATGAAGCCAGCATTACCCTAATCCTAAAACCAGATAAAAACACTACAAAGAAAGGGAATTACAGGCCAATATTTCTGACGGACATAGATGCTAAAATCCTCAAGAAAATCTAGCAAATTGGATCCAGCATTACTCTAGAAAGATTATATACCATGACCAATTGAGATTTATTCCAGGGATGTCGGAGACCAAATATTGTTCTCACTAGGTGGATGTAATTGTTCTCACTAGGTGGATGTAAACAGGAGGCCAGAAAGCTGGCCAACCTTAATTGCTCTGAAAGGTCAGAGCTGATTACTCATTGTTTAGTTGAAACTATCTGTTTGTATCATGTTAATTTCTGTTATTTCCTGCTTAATGGCTAGGGTGTGTGCCAAAGCCTTAATAAAAGGGAGAAAAGGGCCAGAGCAAAATGGTAGTCCTTCCCACTAGAGGAAGGCTCCCGCCTGGCCCCCCAATATCGCCAAATTAATATTTTCTAGTCTCTTATTTCGTTTGCGTGCGGCCTCCTTCAGAACCCGAACCCTGACCCGGGAACCCTGAACCACGCGGGACGTGGAAAGAGGTTACCA
>PVJN01030086.1:0-25870 GCA_004026805.1 Lasiurus borealis | reverse complement strand
TCTCTGTACCTCAGCTTTTTGCAGTTCCTCTGGGTGTCTGTGAGCCCCTCTCTTTCCTTCTAGCTGTAGAACTTCCACTCAGCCAGCTTTCCTGTGGTTCTGGATGATGTCTGTTCTGTCTTTTAGTTGTAGTTTTGAAATTGTTGTGCGAGGCAGCAGTGTAGGTGTTTACCTATGCCGCCATCTTGGCTCCTCCTCCGGTCTTGCTTTCTGATTAAAAAACGTTTGAGTTCATCATGAAGCTCAAAAACACTTTTTAAAACTTTTCCTCTTGACAACCATCTCACTTCAATGTGAAATAGCAGAGCATTGTTCAGCGCATCCAACTCATTGCACAGTTGCAAAAACAGTCGACTGTTTAAAATGCTTGCCTTTACAAAATTGACAGAACTTATGACGCTTTTCATTATTTCTTATAACTCTTGTGGCAGCGTCTTCATTGCTAATATTTGCTGAGACCCTGGGGACCCAGATGCATACGGATCCCCAGAGCACACAGAAACTCAGGGGAGCTGCAAAAGGCAGAGGTCTGGAGGCGCACGAGTGTAAGTGCATGTAGGGAAGAGTGCATCGATTACCAAGGGACACTGAGACCCAGGGGCCTCATAGAGCAGGGCTGAGGGGAATTCAAGGCTGTCTACTCATCCAAGCTGAACACAGAGGATTTTGCAATTTTGCAAGTCTTCTGTCATAATGATGGCAACTTTAAAGATGAGTTTCTTTTTTGCAAACCTCTTCAAATGACAACTACTGCACATGATGTATTTGACACAGTTGGTTCATTTCTGAAAAAGCGTAAGATTTCTTGGGGAAAGTTTGGTGGTGTTTGCACAGATGGTAGGTGTTTGCATCCTATGCTAGGATGTCAATCTGGATCTCAACTTTTGGTTCTGAATGTGTCACCAAAAATCATTGGAACTCACTGTATGATTCATCGGCATTAGTGTTCTACTTTCTATTTTCATCTTTCCTTTAGCATCATTTTTATTCTATCTCAACTCTACCTTTATATCATCACTCTCTTCCTAATTTTCCCCTTTTTATTGCCCTGTTTCTCTTACCCTTTTCCTACTTTAGGTTTTCCCTATTCTTTCTTTTTATCCCTATTAAATTACACCCTACTTATATATCTACTTTTCAATCCCATGCTCCAAGTCCACACACACCTCTCTCTTCTCTGTCTTCACTATCCAAAAATTGTTTTTCCCTGTCCTTTGTTGTTATTTAATAGGGGTCCCAGAAGGAGAGGAAACTGAGCAAGGAATAGAAAACCTGTTTGAAGTAATAATGACAGAAAACTTCCCTGATATAGATAAGAAGAAAAAAACACAAATCCAAGAAGCTCACAGCATCCTAAGCAAAATGAACCTCAAAAGACCAACACCAAGGCACATTATAATTAAATTGGAAAACACCAAAGACAAAGTAAGAATCTTAAAAGTGTCCAGAGAGCGATAGAAAGTTACCTATAAAGTAACCCCCATCAGACTAGCAACTGATTTTTCAACAGAAAGTCATCAGGCCAAAATGGCATGGAATGAAATATACAAAGCCATGCAAAGGAAGGATCTGAACTTAAGAATACTGTACCTAGTGAGGCTATCAATCAAAATTGAAGATGAAACCAGAAGCTTCACAAACAAAAAGAACTAAGGGAATTTATTACCAATAAACCAGCAATGCAAGATATGCTAAAGAATCTGCTGTAAAAAAAAAATAAGTAAATAGAAAGCAAAGAAGAAACAGAGGGGTAAAGAAAAAGAATGGTGACAAATAAGTACATATCAATAATAACTTTAAAAGTAAATGGATTCAATGCCCTCACCAAAAGACATATGGTAACAGATTGGAAAAGAACACATGACCCATATATCTGCTGTCTACAAGAAACCCACCTCATAATAAAAAAAAAAAGTACACAGACTGAAGGGGAAGGGATGGGAAAAGGTTTTTTAAGCAAATGGAAATGAACAAAAAGCTGGGGTAGCAATACTTATATCTGACAAATTAGATCTCAAAGTGAAGGACATAACTAGAGATAAGGAAGGCCACTTTACAAAAATAAAGGGAGAAATCCAACAAGAAGAAAAAACTCTGGTAAGCATATACACACTCAAATACATTAAAAAAACTCCTGAAGAATATCAAGGGATAGATTGACAGCAATACAATCAGAGTAGGAGACTTTAATACCCCACTATCACCATGGACAAATCCTCTAACCAAAAAATCAGCAAAGAAATTTCCATCCTAAATGACTCACTAGACCAGAAGGAATTAATTGACTTCTTCAGAACATTTCACCCCAAAGTCACAGAATATACATTCTTCTCAAAATGCACGTGGGTCATTTTCAAAGATCATATGTTGGGTCATAGGAAAAGTCTCTTCAAACTCAAGAAGATAGGAATCATATCAAGCATCTTCTCAGATCACAGTGGCATAAAACTGGAAATCAACTACAATAAAAACAATTCAAAGAAATCAAACACATTGAGACTAAACAGCATGCTATTAAACAATGAATGAGTTACCAGAGAGATCTAGGAAGAAATAAAAACATCATGGCAACAAATGACAATGAAAACACAACAACCCAAAATCTATGGGACACAGCAAAAGCAGTTTTGAGGGAAATTCATAGCTATACAATCCTATTGAAAAAAAAAAAAAACACCAGAAAACAATGGTAATAAATTATCTAACCCTACAACTTAAAGAGTTAGAAAGAGAGCAACAAGAAAAGTCCAGCATAAGCAGAAGGAAGGAAATAATAAAGATCAGAGTAGAGATAAATGACAAAGACCGAAGAAATAATACAAAAGATCAACAAAAGCTAGTTCTTTGAAAGGATATACAAGACTGATGAACCTCTAGTCAGGCTCACCAAAAAGCAAAGAGAGAGGATCCAAATAAATACAATTAGAAATGAAAGAGGTGAAATAATAATAGACACCACCCAAATACAAAGATTTGTTTTAAAAAGACTATGAACAACTCTATTCCAACAAATTGGACAACCCAGAGGAAGAGGACATATTCCTAGAAAAATATAACCTTTCAGAACTCAATCAGGAAGAATCTAAACATCTCAATAGGCCAATAACTATGGAAGAAATTGAGGCAGTCATCAAAAAGCTTCCAGCAAACAAAAGCCCAAGGCCAGATGGCTTCATAGAGGAGTTTTACCAAACATTCAAGGAAGAATTAAAATCTATCCTCCTCAAACTATTCCAAAAAATTCAAGAAGAAGGAACACTTCCAAGCTCCTTCTATGAAGCCACCATCACCTTAATACCAAAACCAGATAAAGACAACACAAGGAAAGAGAATTACAGGCCAATATCTCTCATGAACATAGAGGCCAAAATCGACAACAAAATTCTAGCAAATACACCATGACCAAGTAGGATTTATCCCAGGAATGCAAGGATGGTACAATATCTGCAATCAATAAACATGATACATTACAAAACAAATTGAGAGATAAAAATCACATAGTCATATCAATTGATGCAGAAAAAGCATTTGACAAAATCCAACACACTTGCTTGATAAAAACTCTCAACAGAATTGGAATGGAAGGATTATACCTCAACATAATAAAAGCTATAGATGATAAACCCACAGCTAACATCATACTTAATGGGCAAAAACTAAAACCTTTTCCCCTAAGAACAGGAATAAGACAGGGATGGCCACACTCACCACTTCTGTTTGACATAGTACTGGAAGTATTAGCCACTGCAATTATACAAGAAGAAGAAAGAAAAGGCATGCAAATTGGAAAAGAAGAAGTAAATCTGTCCTTATTTGCAAATGACGATATTGTATATAAAAAAACATAAAGACTTATCAAAAACTTATGGTCTTAATAAATGAATTCAGCAATGTATCAAAATACAAAATTAATGCCAAGAAATCTAGGGTATTTCTATACAGCAATAGTGAACTTACAGAAAGAGAGACTAAAAAAGTAATCCCATTTACCATTGCACCAAAAAAATTAAGATACCTAGGAATAAACTTAACTAAGGAAGTAAAAGACCTATAAGAGGAAAACTAAAGGACACTGAAAAAAAAGAGATAGAGAAAGACATAAACAGATGGAAGAACATACCATATTCATGGATTGGTAGAATTAACATCATTAAAATGGGCATACTACCCAAAGCAATTTATAGATTCAATGCACTCCCCATTAAAATACCAATGGCATATTTCACAGACCTAGAAAGAACTCTCCAAAGATTCATCTGGAACAAAAAAGACCCCAAATAGTCACAGTAATCCTGAGAAAGAAGAATAAAGAAAGTGGGATCTCAATACCATATTTTAAGCTGTATTACAAAGCCACTGTTCTCAAAACAGCCTGGTACTGGCACAAGAACAGACATATAGACCAATGGAATAAAATATAGAATCCAGATATAGACCCAAATCACTATGCTCAGTGAATATTTGACAAAGCAGATATGAACATACAATGGAGTCAAGACAGTCTCTTCAATAAATGGTGTTGGGAAAATTGGATTATACATGCAAAAAATGAAATTAGACCACCAACTTAGACCATACACAAAAATAAACTCAAAATGGATATGGGACTTAAACATAAGATGGGAAACCATAAAAATACTAGAGGAATCCACAGGCAGCACAATCTCAGACATATGCCTAAAGAACTTCTTCACTGATACTGCTCCTAAGGTAATGGAAGCTAAAGAGAAAATAAACAAATGGGACTACCTCAAAATAAAAAGCTTTTGCACAGCAAAAGAAACCATCAACAAAACAACAAAATCCCATTGTATGGGAGAACATATTTGCAAATGTTATCACTGATAAAGGTTTAATGTCCAACATCTACAGGCAACTTATACAACTTAATAAAAGAAATATAAATGATCCAAAAAAGGGGGGGCAATGGACCTAAATAGAACCTTTTCAAAAGATGACAGAAGGAAGGCCAAGAGACACATGAAAACAGGCTCAAAGTTACTAATTATCTGAGAGATGCAAATCAGAATGACAATGCAATACCACCTCACACCTGTCAGAATAGCTATCATCAACAAATCAACAAATGACAAGTTTTGGTGAGGATGCAGAGAAAAGGAACCCTTGTGCACTGTTGGTGGGAATGCAGACTGGTGCCACTGTGGAGAACAGTATGGAGTTTCCTCAAAAATCTAAAAATGGAACTCCCATTTCACCCAGTAATCCCACTCCTAGGAATATATCCTAAGAAAGTAGAAACACCAATCAGAAAGGATATATGCACCCCCATGTTCATAGCAGCACAATTTATAATAGCTAAGATTTGGAAACAGTCTAGATGCCCATCAGCAGATGACTGGATCAAAAAACTATGCTAAATCTACACAATGGAATACTATGTTCCCATAAAAAAGAAGGAATTTTTACCATTTGCAGCAATCTGGATGGAACTGGAGAGCATCATGCTAAGTGAAATAAGCCACTGAATGAAAGAAAAATATCACATGACCTCACTCATTTATGGATAATAAAGAACATTATAAACTGATGAACAAAAAGATAGATACAGAGGCAGTAAAGCATCAAACAGGGTGTCAAATTACAGTGGGAGGTTAGGGAGAGATGGGGTAGATAAGAGATCAACCAAAGGACTTGTGTTTATTCATATGAGCATAACCAATGGACACAAGACACTAGAGAGTGAGAGCATGTATGGGGTGGGGTGAGGAGGGGGGAGCAATGGAAGGATATGTACACATGTAGCACATTAATAAAAAAATGAAAATAAAAAGAAGAACACATGGATCTGGTTGACCTACCTGAATCTCCTTATCCTCTCCTATATGGATAATTATTGCTTACTTTTTTTCCTAACATTTTTTAAAAATATATATTTGATTGATTTTTTTACTGAGAGGAAAGGAGAAAGACATCGATCAACTACCTCCTGCAAGTCACCTCCTGGGGATGTGCACACAACCAAGGTACATGCCCTTGACTGGAATCAAACCTGAGACCCTTCAGTTTGCAGGTCAATGCTCTATCCATTGAGCCAAACCGGTTTTGGCTTTTTCTAACATTTTTTTTTCATATAATACTGGTTTGGTGTTGATGAACTCCCTTAGCTTTTTGTCTGTGAAGGTCTTTATCTGCCCTTCAATTCTAAATGATAGCTTTGCTGGATAGAGTATTCTTGATTGTAGGTTCTTGCTATTCATCACATTGAATATTTCTTGCCACTCTCATCTGGCCTGCATAATTTCTGTTGAGAAATCAGCTGATAATCGTATAGGTGCTCCCTTGTAGGTAATGAACTGTTTTTCTCTTGCTGCTTTTAATATTCTGTCTTTGTCTTTTGCTCTTGGTATTTTAATTATGATGTGTCTTGGTGTGTTCCTCTTTGGATTCCTTTTATTTGGGGTTCTGTGTGCTTCCTGGACTTGTAAGTCTATTTCTTTTACCAGATGTGGGAAGTTTTCAATCATTATTTCTTCAAATAGGTTTTCAGTATCTTGCTCTCTCTCTTCTTCTGGCACCCCCACAATTCTGATGTTGGTATGCTTGAAGTTGTCCCAGAGGCTCCTTACATTATATTCACATTTTTGTATTCTTTTTTCTTGTTGCTTTTCCATTTTAGTGTTTTCTGATTCTTTATATTTCAAATCTTTGACTTGATTCTTGAATTCCTGTAGTCTGCTGTTAGGTCTCTGTATAATATTTTTTATTTTAGTCAGTGTATGTTTCATTTCTAGTTGGTCTTTTTTCATCTTTAGTTGGTCCTTTTTCATCTTCTCTTGGGTCTCCCTAAATTTATCCATCTTTTCTAGGAAATTCTTGAAAAACCTTATAACTGTGGTTTTGAACTCTATATCCAGTCGTTTGTTTTCCTCCATTTCTTTTGTTTATGATCTCTTTCTTTGTCTCCGCATTTTCACTATGCCAGGAGAACTTCTGTGTTGGATTCAGCCTTATGATACAAGAATTGCAAAAGCCTTTCTGTTGAACTGAGGAGGGGTGGAGTCTCAGGGCTTAACAGACCACCTTGCCTTCCAGTTGGCCCCACCCTACATGGCCCCTGGGTCTCACGTGCCTTGGGTAATCGCTGGAGCAGTTCCTGTGTCCATGCGCAGTGCCTCTAGACAGCTGCCTTTCAGGCTCCTCTGAGCTCTGGGACCATATGAATCTGGTTCCCTAGGATTTCACCCGAAACGGGGGTTTAGTGGAGTTAGAAGTGGCACAGTTGGGAGGCTCTGTCTCCCGCCCACTAGTGAAAACCAGCAGCACAATCAGCAGTCCATCTTCCGTGAGCAGTTCTGTGTGCACCACCAGACTTCTGCCCTTTCTTGACTTCCCTAAATTTCCATGCACTTCTTCCTTTTCACAGTCCAAACTCTCCCCGTATGAGTCTTGGCCAGACCTGGGGTTCAGTGCCGTAGGATAAGGGGTTCAGTGCAGTTGGGAGTCTCCCATCTCCCTCCTGCTAGAGGAAGCCAGCCAGGCAATCCAGCACCCTCTCTCTCCACTCACGCATCTCCATACCTCAGCTTTTTGCAGCTCCTCTGGGTCTTCGTGAGCCCCTCTCTTTCTTTCTAGTTGTAGAATTTCCACTTAGCCAGCTTTCCCGTGATTCTGGATGATGTCCATTCTGTCTTTTAGTTGTAGTTTTTAAATTGTTGTGCGAGGCAGCAGTTTAGGTGTTCACATATGCAGCCATCTTGGATTCTCCTCTTTTCTAACATTTTTATTCTGTCTTCATACAAGTGTCACTGGAACCTCAGACTGATGCTGGGAGGAGAACTTCTCTGGGTTGCTACTTCAATAACCCCCTTGTGGAAGAAGGTGATGACTCAGGATACTGAACCCTATTTTTCATCACCCCCATTCAGCAGGAAGTACCTAGAGCAGTTGTTGACCTTACCCCCAATTCCTGAGTCCTTTGTAATCCCTAAGGCTAAGAATATCTTATGGAACTAGAGGGGGGAATGAAAAGGAAAATGGGGGGCTTGCAACCTAGTTTAGTATCTGGTTAAAACTGTAGTCTTACTTCCCCACTCTGACTGACTTGGGTGGAGCTACAGAGTCTAACCACAGGGCCCCACCACAGCTGACTTGGGCGGAGCTGTAGGAACATTCAGGGGCACGTTACAGGAGGAGATATATAGGTCAGAGCCACCCCACTAGTCCAGTTCAGGCTTTAGATCAGCAATTCTCCTGGACTAGCAGATCTGCAAAATAAAGGTTAAACTTTCCTCCCTCAGAATGCTGGCTGATCAGTCTCCCATGCATTCTGTCACAACAGCTAAAAGGGGTCAAATGTATAGTGAGGGAACGGAAAGTAGACTTTTGGTTATAATCATACTATAGCATATACAGATATTGAATTATAATGTTATTAATCAATGTTACTCCAATAAAAAAAAAAACACAAAATGAAATACAAATGCCAAGTTATGTTCAGGTTTATTTTTCTGATTCCTCACTATTACCTCCTGCTCCTTCCTGCCCAACAGATACAGTAGTCAAGGGTTTGTTGTGTCCATGGCATTCATCAAAGTGAGCATAAAATGAACAGGTAAATTGAAAGAAAAGGAAGGGAGACAAGTAGTTTTGTAGAGCAATGAAATGTATTATTCTCATCTGAAATCACTTATGCTTTTATTGAAGCAATGCACCCAGCATATTGCCTGCTATATAGTAGCTATCAAATATTTGTTGAATGAATGAATGACATTGTTGAATGAAAGGCAGAGTATAATAAATACATACATATAAAAAATGAATGAAAAGGTATAAATTCACAAATTCAATAAGGTCAGAAAAACTCCAAGAAGATATATGCAAACTATCCACAGTTGGATATATTATAAATGTTCTTCAAAAAAACAAAAACAAAAATAAAGCCAGCTATAAAAGGCACATTACATTAATAGGAGCAAGAGTAAAACTCTCAAGTCAGTTCTTAATACAAAAGATAGAATTAAAAAGTACTTGATGAAAAATTTTGAAGTTCTAAAAATACCTGCCAAATTAAAATTCTATACCCATGAAATTATTCCTTTCAAAATTAAGACTAATAAAATAAAAATGTTTCCATACAATCAAAACCTGAGATAATTAATCTCTTGCATTCCTATACTAAAGAATATATTGATCAAATTTGAACATACTATTTTCTTAAAATAAAAAAACCTTTAACTTATTCTTCTTTATGCTCACTGTATAAATATTAGAAAATTTAGACTAAAATCATTGTTATTATTTTTTAATTTTATTGATTTTTTACAGAGAGGAAAAGAGAGAGATAGGGAGATAGAAGCATTGATGAGAGAGAAACATTGATCAACTGCCTCCTGCACACCCCTACTAGGTATGTGCCCTTGACCAGAATTGAACCTGGAACCCTTCAGTCCACAGGCTGACGCTCCATCCACTGAGCCAAACCAGTATTAGCAAGACTAAAATTATTATAAAAATCACCTATACCTTATAACCCAAGTATAGTCACCCATTCATACAATTTTAGCATAGATTGATGTGTGATAGTTAGTTAAACATATTATTTAAAAATTCCATCATATTTAACTGACTGATCAGGGACATACTTGCCTCCCAAATATAATGTGAATATATTTCCATCAGCAAACATATAAACCCATATTATTATCTCTCACTACTCTTTTATATTGTAAACTAGAGGCCCGGTGCACAAAATTTGTGCAGGAGGGGGCCGTCCTTCAGCCCAGACTGCTCCTTTTCTAATCTGGGACTACTTGAGGGATGTCTGAATGCCTGTTTAGTCCCGATCCAGGTAGGATAATCGGGCAGTCAGGCATCTCTCTCACAATTCAGGACTGCTGGCTCCCAACTGCTCACCTGCCTGCCTTATTGATTGCCTCTAACTGCTTCTGGCTGCCAGCCTGATCACCCCTAACCATTCCCCTGCCAGCCTATTTGCCCCTAACTGCCCTACCCTATGGGCCTGGTCACCCCTAACTCCCTCTCCTGCAGGTTTAATCACCCCCAACTGCCCTTCCTTGCAGATCTAGTCTATCCCAACTGCCCTCCCCTGCTGGTCTGATCACCTAGAACTGCCCTCCCTTGCAGGCCTGGTCCCTGAAAATTTCTCTCCCCTGCTGGCCATATTGTGATGGCCATCCTGTGACCACATGGGGCAGGATCTTTTGACCACATGAAGACAGCCATATTGTGTGTTGGAGTGATGGTCAATCTGCATATTACTCTTTTATTAGATAGGATAGAGGCCTTGTGCACAGGTAGAGGCCAGCTGGTTTGCCCTGAAGGGTGTTCTAGATCAGGGTGGGGGTTCCCTTAGGGCATGGGGTAACCTGGGTGAGGGACCTGTGGTGGGTTGCAGGCCATCCATGCCCCCCAGTGACCCAAGCAGAGGGCTTGGTATCTGGGATTTATTTATCTTCTACAATTGAAACTTTGTAGCCTGGAGAAGAGCCAAGCCTTCTGCTTGCCTGGTGGTGGCAGCCATTGAAACATTGTTGCTTTAAGTAGAGGCCTGTGCCGGCCAGGGTGTGTGGAAAGCTTGGCTTCCTCCATCGCTGGGGGCAACCCAAGCCTCCCTCCTGCTCTCTCTGTGGCCATAGCTATTTTGGTTGGGTTAATTTGTATATTTGCTTCTGATGGGCTGCTGGGCATGGCTTGTGTATGTGTCTTGTGTATATAGCGGAAGTACAGTCAATTTGCATATTACTTTTTTATTAGACAGGCTTATACTAGTAGATGTGCCATGGTTGATTTAACCTAGTATGTACTTTTATTAACCTAGATAACATTTGTTACATAGTAGTGTATTTTCTGTGTAATATTTGTTTAATATGCTTTTTTGTGTGTACAATTTATTTGGTCTCATGTTGACTATTTTCTTCTAAATGATTAACAACATAAATAAAAATTTTACAAACATAAGCATTAATGAACTGTTTTGTATTTTAAAAGCAAGAAGAAAAATGTATTTACATGAGCACTCATTTATGCTAAAAGTATACTAGTTGTAAATTGACTATATATGACATAGTAATATATACATTTCATAAAAATCTGTCTAAAAAATATAAGGATATGATATAGGGGTGAATGGATGGGAAAATATCCTAATGAGAGGAATAAGACAAGTGCTGACATTCAAAGCATAGAATGCCTCAATATAGTTCAACAATTTTCCATGGAAAGCCAGTCTCCACTTCATTGCATTCTAACCTCTCATCTAGAAGTAAAGAGGTGAACTGATCTGAATTTTAGGAGAACTCTAATACCCCAAAGAAACTGATATCTAATGACTTATTCAAGGCCTGGCAAGAAACATCCACCAACATATTACTCATACAATTGCTCTAAGACAACTCGACACAGAGACATTTGACTAGTATCTCTATTGGACCTCTCCACATCCTGATAGATAATGTCACCTCAAGCCTGGTGAGAATTACTGAGAAAAGTACAAGGTTAGTTTCTATTTTTAAAGTCATTTCTGTTTTGGAAACAACAAACCACCAGGTCTCGAATCTGCTTGGTCCTAATGCCATAAATAATGGGATTTAACATAGGTGGAATGAGAGTATAGACATTGGCCAGCAGAACGTGAATGTGAAGTGCAATGTGGCGCCCAAAGCGCTGAGTGAGAACTGAGAAGATCCCAGGCCCATAAAAGAGGATGATGACACAGACGTGGGAGCCACACGTGTTGAGAGCTTTGTGGCGAGCATCTCGGGATGGGATGTGGAAGACAGCACGGAGAATAAGCATATATGAAACAAAAATTAGCACAACATCTAAGACCAAGGTGGACATTAAAACAAAAAAACCATACCAGATGTTTACTCTTATGTCATTACAGGAAATTTTGGCCAAGACAATGTGCTTACAAGTGGTGTTTGGGATGATGTTGCCTTTGCAGAAAGTCAGCCTTTTTAGAAGAAATATAACAGGGAAAACTGTCCCAGAACTTCTCAGAAAGATTATCGCACCGATTTTTCCAATCAGTGCCTGTGTAAGAATAGCTGTGTATCTCAGCGGGTAGCATATGGCAATGTAGCGGTCAAATGCCATTACCAGCAGGATCCCTGACTCGGACATGAAAGTGGAAGTGAGGCAGAATATCTGAGTGATGCAACGATTCAGGGAGATCTCCCCAGCATGGAACCAGAAGATGGCCAAGGCCTGAGGCACTATGCACATGGAGAGAACAATATCTGTTCCGGCCAGCATGCAGAGGAAGAGGTACATGGGTTCATGGAGACTGCGTTTTGTGAGGATAATGAAGATGAGCAAGCTGTTCCCAAGCAGAGCAATAATGTAGGAAATGAAGAAGGGGATGGAAATCCACATGTGCTGGTTCTCAAGGCCAGGGATGCCCAGCAAGCGGAAAACTGTGTGGCTAACACCAGTGTGATTTGATGCAGTCATGCTCATGGAAATCTTTTAAGACTTCATCACCTATTTACAGAGACAAGGAAAATTTGATTATCTGTACATTTTTCTTTGATATTTTCAGGTGCTTTTAGTAACTATATGGTCCTTTTTGAGGGGGGTGTTAGGATTTCAATGCAAATATGTAGATAAGATAAATAAGGTCTGATAATACTTTCAATAAATAAAGATAAATTTAAAAGCTGAAGTCTTAATCTCATAAACAAGATAAACCCTTATACAAGTAGAGAAAATTAAATAATCTCTCTATAAAATCCTAATATGCAAATTGTCCCCTTGGGAGTTCTACCAGTAGAACAGGAGTTCGATCGTTCGCTAAAACATGCGTTGATCACAAGGGATGGTGTGGAATGAAGGAAGACCCCTGCTGGCAGCTGCAGCCAGGGAAGAAGGTCCCAATCCACCCTGATTGCTGGCCAGGCCTAGGGATCTTACCTGTGCATGAATTCCCTGTACCAGGCCTCTAGTTAAACTAATGATTAACATCTTTGTGGTCCAAAATTAAATTAATATGGTAACACAATGGAAGGGTTACTTCAGTCTATATTCATGTTGATTTTAAGAAGCTATTTTTTTAAATATATTTTTATTGACTTCAGAGAGGAAGAGAGAGATAGAAACATCAATGATGAGAGAGAACCATTGATCGACTGCCTCCTTCACACCCTCTACTGAAGATTGAGCCCACAACCCAGGAATGTTCCCTTGACAGGAATTAAACCCAAGACCCTTCCGTCCACAGGCCAACACTCTACCCACTGAGCCAAATGGGCAGTGTTGTTTTAAGAACTTATTTTTGAGATTACCTTTGGAGATAGTTTAGGATGCTAATATTTGATGGGTGTACCAAGTAGAGAATAGAACTAGGTCATTTGGGAATTTAAGGAGAAATATTTGCCATGCAAATGCCAAATGTATTTAAAACTGCTTTCAGCTCTGTGTGGTTGTGGAAGTGTAAATTTGTGTAATTGGAAAAAAGATGCCAGTCAAAACTGATTTGCTCAGAATACAGATTAATCTGTAAGTAAATGGTCAGCCATAATGAGTTAAGAAACTGAAGAACATTTTGAATATGTTAGCTGGGCAGCTAGTGGATAACAGATTGGAAGGGAAAAAGAAAATAAAGACTGAAATGTTAGGACATTAAAACACTTGTCCTAGTATTATAAATTGGATATATTTATACTGATGGACTGCTTTCACAGTGAAATAGCATAAATTATTTTTTATCTAAATGTCAGGGATGAATATAAAAATGCTACTTATGGTACCTCATTGATGGCTTCTTACAGCACAGGGAAGTAGGTGCTTTCATCACCTATTTCTCCAAATAGGACTTTGAGGCTCATGAGTCTTCTCACAGCTCTATGAATATAAAATTTGAAGATTTTAAAAAAGTTACTACATATGCTTTCATCTTTTGTGAGTGTATTAAGGGGCAAATGGCCTTCTGAACTGAATGAAACTGAGATCTTGAGATTACTGGGAGGGGATTTTGGGAGGAAAAGAACAAAGGCATTTCCTGAGTAGGTAGTGACGTCCTATCCTTTTTACTACAGAATGAAGAGCAGCCGTAATATAACATGGATTTCAAAATAATGTATGCTTAACACCACTAATTTAGACAAGCATAGTCTTTTAAAAAGCATTTATCCTATACCATTGCAATTATTTATTTACTGTTCATTCCCCAATTGAGAGTAAGTCAGCGTTCTATATACATTACTTCCCTAGTCTCCATTATGTCATTTGAAAGGGTAAATACTAAATTAAACTGTAAAACCATGAAATTATCACTTTAAAAACACTGAAGATAATAAAATGCATGGAGAAGTTACATTTATTACTTCTCTCTGGATGATGTACTTTTATTCTTTTTTTTAATTAAATTTTTACATACTGACACTATTTTTTACATAGATTACATATATACTCTATTTGAAACCTATTTATATTTTACAGATATGAAACCACATTTTAACAATAAAAGGGTAATATGCTAATTAGACCAGATTGACTGGCCACCTTTCAGACATCCAACTTCCTTCTGAACAAAGCCATGGTGGAGGGAGCCAAGGCAGAGGCAGTTAGGGGAAATCAAGCCAGCAGGGGAGGCAGTTAGGGGCAGCCAGGTCAGCAAGGGAGGGCAGTTGGGGGTGACCAGGCTGGCAGGGGAGGGCAGTTGGGGATGACAAGGCCAGCAGGGAAGGGCAGTTGGGGATGACCAGGTTGGCAGGGAAGGGTAGTTGGGGGCATGAGGCAAGCAGGCAGGTGAGTGGTTAAGAGCCAGTGGTCCTGGATTGTGAGAGGAATGTCTGATTGTAGGAACTGGACCTAAACCATAGAGTCAGACAACCCCCAAGGGGTCCTGGATTGCAGAGGGTGCAGGCTGGTCTGAGGGTAACCTTCTACATGGTGGGCCTCCAGTAGACTTATAAATATTTTAACATAACTAAACTGGCTATAAAATATACAATTTTATGGAAGAACCATAATTTACTTAGCCATTTCATTATTATTAACATGAAGTCATTCAAATTTTTTAGTTGTTCAAGAACATGATGTTTATTAAAACATTTCATGTTTTATTAATAAACATTCACTTGTTTGTTAATCTTAGTTATACATGAGTCCTTAAATACGATATAATCAAATTATGACTCTTTTTTGTTTCCTTTGTGTTCTTCGAAATCAAACAAGAGATGTTGGAAACCAAGATGGCGGCATAACTAAACTGCTGCTTCACACAACAATTTCAAAACTATAGCTAAAAGACAGAATAGACATCATCCAGAACAACAGGAAAGCTGGCTGAGTGGAAATTCTACAACTAGGAAGAAAGAGAGGGGTTCATGGAGACTCAGAGGAGCTGCAAAAAGCTGAGGTACCGAGACATGCACATGGAGAGGACGAGCAGCAACTCCCGACTGCACTAAATCCCAATTCCAACTGCACTGAACCCCAGTTCCAGGCAAGACTCATATGGGGGGAATCTGGACTGTCGAAAAAAGGGAGGAGTGCACAAAAACTCAGGAAAGCCACGAAAGGCAGAGATCTGGAGGCGCGCATGTCAGTGAGCACAGAGAGGACTGACTGCTGATTGTGCTGCTGCCTTTCTCTAGTGGGAAGAAACCAAACCTCCCAACTGTGCTGAATTCCACTTCTGACTGCACTGAAACCCAATATCGGCTGAGATTCTGGGGACCCAGACTCATACGGGTCCCCAGAGTGCATAGAAACTCAGGGGAGTCGTGAAAGGCAGAGGTCTGAAGACACGCGAGTGCGAGTGCACACAGAGAGGGCTTCAGCGGTTACCGAGGCACACTGAGACCCAGGGGCCATGTAGGGCAGGACTGACAGGAAGCCAAGGCTGTCTACTCAGCCCTGAGACTCCACCCCACCCAAGCTGAACACAGAGGCTTTTGCAATTTTGCAAGTTTTGTATTATAAGGTTGACTCCAGTACATAAGTTCTCCCATCATACACAGCTGATTCTCACAATCAATTGGCTTGGAGGTCAATTCCCCCCAGTGATATCAACAACAATCAAGACTTAACAACAAAGCTGTACACACAGTCCACAAAGGAGTGCGCCAAGAGAGTCCACCTCAGGTAACTGGGGAGGCAGAGCTATTGGGCCATATAGGATACCTAGCATACAAAGCTACTCTACCAACTCAGGGAAGCAGTGAAAATACAGAGACAAAGGAATAGATTACAAAGGGAAAAAATGAAGGGAAAAAAATGACTGGATATAGAGTTCAAAACCATGGTTATAAGGTGTTTCAAGAATTTCCTAGAAAAGATAGATAAATTTAGTGAAACGCAAGAGGAGATGAAAAAGGACCAATTAGAAATTAAACATACACTAACTGAAATAAAAAATATTATACAGGGACCTAACAGCTGACTAGAGGAAGGCAAGAATCAAGTCAAAGATTTGAAATACAAAGAAGCAGAAAACACTCAATTGGGAAAAGAAAAAATAATCCAAAATGTGAAGATAGTATAAGAAACCTTTGGGACAACTTCAAGCGTACCAACATCAGAATTCTCGGGTGCCAGAGGAAGAGAGAGAGCAAGATACTGAAAACCTATTTGAAGAAATAATGACTGAAAACTCCCCCACCTGGTAAAAGAAATAGACTTACAAGTCCAGGAAGAACACAGAACCCCAAACAAAAGGAATCCAAAGAGGACCATACCAAGACACATCATAATTAAATTGCCAAGAGCAAAAAACAAAGAGAGAATATTAAAAGCAGCAAGAGAAAAACAGTTAGTTACCTACAAGAGAGCACCCATATGATTGTCAGCTGATTTCTCAACAGAAACGATGCAGGCCAGAAGGGAATTGCAAGAAATATTCAAAGTGATGAATAACAAGAACCTATAACCAAGATTACTCTACCCAGCAAAGCTATCATTCAGAATTGAAATTCAGATAAAGAACTTCATAGATAAGAAAAAGCTAAAGGAGTTCATCAACATCAAACCAGTATTATATGAAATCTGAAAAGTACTCTTTAAGGAGAGAAAGAAGAAAAGGTTAAAGATAAAAATTATGAACAACAAATACATATCTATCAACAAGTGAATCTAAAAATCAAGTGAATAAAAAATCTGATGAACAGAATAAACTGGTGAATATAATAGAATCAGGGTTATAGAAAGGGAGTGGACTGACAATTCTCAGGGGGGAAGGGTTGAGGGGGTGCGTGAAAGACTGGACAAAAATCATTCACCTATGGATGAGGACAATGTGGGGGAAGTAAGGGCAGAGGGTGGGGTGGGAACCAGGTGGAGGAGAGCTATGGGGGTGGGAGGGAAGAGGAACAATTGTGATAATCTGAACAATAAATATTCATTAAATTAAAAAATCAAACATGAATTACATTATTTTAAAATATTGTTATTATTTAACTTAGCATTTGAATAATTTAAAAATGTCGCTTGATATAAAAATACAAAATAACAAGGAGGCGTTTTAATTATCACTAATCATACCCATTAAGCTAAATAGTTTATAATTACAAAAACATTTTGTTCTTTAAGCATATTTTCACATATTATTTTTGCCTTACTTTCTTATGTAATGTTGTATAACCATTATTTTCCTTTGGCACCAAGAACTTTACATTAATATTAAGATGAATAAAGGTATAACATACTATTATGTAACATACTCTCTTTTAGCAATCTAGGAAAAATTCTGAAATTTTTTACTGCAACTAGAATTGAGTGACTATGTCCTCACCAGGCTGAATATGTGCTTTTTATGTGCAAAAGTTTTCAAATGCATTTTTTAAGAAATTCTAGAAAATTCATGTTTTCCAAAATTTGAATTGAATCCAATGGCAAAATGAGAATTTAAGGTACCATTTTTCATCATTCTATTTTTTCATGTTTAATCATACAGATTAATAAAGTGAAATTCACTCTTTTTAGTTTAGATTTCTGAGTTTCAATGAACATGCAACTATCACAATAAAATACAGAAGTTTTCTATCACCCTCCCAAAAAACACCCATGGGCAACCTTTTAGTCAACTCCCACCAGCCCTTGTAGCCTTTTATGTTTTTTGTGCTTACAATTCTGTCTTTTCCAAAATGTCTTATAAATGGAGTCATGCTGTGCGTACCCTTTGCAGTCTGGGTTGCTTCTCTTGGCCTAATGCATTTGAATTTTTCTATGTTGTACTTGTATTAATAGCTCTTCCTTCATTGCTGAGAGTACATTTGGATTGCTTTCGTGTTCTGATGATTACAAATGAAAATGTTAAAATTTCATATATTTGATATGAAGTAAAAACTAAATTACACTTCATTTGTCTAAAAATCTAAGTTTAGCCCTGGCCTGTGTTTCTCATTGGTAGATTGTAGGCACACTGATGGAAGGGTCTCGGGTCCCATTCCCAACCAAGGGCACGTACCTGGGGTTGCAGGTTCAATACCTATCCGGGCATATGTGAGAGGCAAGCAATCAATGTCTGTCTCTCTCACATCAATGCTTTCTCTCTCTCTCCTTCTTCCTTCCATCCACTTTTTCTAAAATCAATGGAAAAAATATCCTGGGGTGACTATTTAAAACAAATCTCAATCTAAAATTGCCAGATCATAGGATAAGCATTTTAAAATTGCCCAATTTCTCCAAAGTGCCAATTTTGTGACTTTCCAACAGCAATGTATGAACTGCCACTACTTCACATTCTCATCAGGACTTGGTACTTTTTTTTTTTTTAAGACACATATATATTTTATTTTATTGATTCCAGAGAGGAAGGAACAGGAAGAGAGATATGGTAACATCAATGAAGAGAAAGAATCACTGATAGGCTTTCTCTTGCATGTGCCCCAACTGGGGCTCAAGACTGCAACCCCGGCATGTGCCTCTGACTGTAATTGACTTGGGACCTTCAGTCGGCGGGCTGAAGTTCTGTCCACTGAGCCAAACCAGCTAGGGCTTGGTACTATCTTTTTAAAAAAATTTAAGCATTCTAATAGGCTGTTAAAGATACATTATTGTAGTTTATTTTACATCTCCATACTTTACATACATATGCAAATACAAAACCCTGATCAGTAGTATTTGCCAACTTCCGCAGTGTATAGTCTCCTACTATGGTCTAGTTCCAGCTGCCCACATGATGTCAGTGAATGTGGAGCCTGCAAGCAATGGGCACAAATGAGTCAATACAAGTAGCTCTAGCACACAGCTGATTTTGTCTCTTCAATTCTGTCTATTTATTTCTAGACAATGGTTCTAATATTTTCCACCACCTAACTGTAGGCCCTGTGGCATCTACTCTGGAGAGGGAATTTTTGCCTGAAATTTCATCCCATAGAAATAAATTTTAAAAAATCACTCACCTGCTTTAAACGGAGTTCTCATGGGCTAGATGAGTCACAAGAGGTCTCTGAGTGGTGCCAGGGCACTGAGATTTTATGAATTTGCCTGAGAGCCTCATGGGCAGCTCTAATTCCAGGGAGTCCAGATTTAGAGTTGTCCTTTCAACATCTTTCTCCTCGCACACTTGGGACCAAGTCATTATGGCTCTTCAAGTCTGACTATCCCACTCTTTTCTCGGCACATCCCTTTGTTATTTGTGCTTATGTACTTATTTCTAATAAATTGTTAGCATTACCACAATTTATTCCTGTTTCTATTTTAATGGCAATTAGTAAATATTAATCCTGTTCTCAGTCAGCACAATTATGAAAATCAAAATAATTAAAAAACAGATAACAAAAGTGTTCCTGGGTAATTTAGAGAAACGAATTAAATTTATACCACATTTATTAAGTCAGTACAACTTTGAGGTTTGTAATAATAATGTTTTAAATATTTACATGAAAATACTTGAATATCTTTTGGAAAGCCTACTTGCACTACTTAATGTGAATCAAGGTCAACTATAAAAACCACTCTGTATCCTCTTTTCCTTTGTTTACCAAATGGTCTACATTTAATTTTCAGTTATCTTATTCATATCTCCACCTTTTTGTATCTTTTTATTTAATTAACTGTATATATACTTGTATATGCCTAAGAAATATATTTTTCTCTGTGCATTATATTTAAACTATAGCATTCTAATCCAAATGTTATAAGAAGGTGATTGCTTACCTCTGTCTGCCTACAAACTGGACAGGAATGCCTTTAAACTTTATAATTCCCTAAAAACCCCTAATGCAGTGATTCTCAACCTTCCTAATGCCACAATCCTTTAATAGAGCTCCTCATGTTGTGGTGACCCCAACCATAAAATTATTTTCGTGCTACTTCATAACTGTAATTTTGCTACTGCTATGAATCATAATATAAATATCTGATATGCAGGATGCCTTAGGCAATCCTTGTGAAAGGGTCATTTGACCCCCCAAAAGGATTGCAACCCACATATTGAGAATCACTGCCCTAACAGGATGTTAACCCTTTGTCATCATCCCTTCTCAGCTGGAAGCAGTTAAGAGCGGTCATCATCCATGTTCCGCATAATATCCCATAGTTGTTGTACCACAAGGCTAAGAGAAGCTTGTGAGACAAGGAGAGGGGGGGCGAAAAGGCTAAAAAAGGGCTAATTCCAATGTAACCTTGATATCTGGGGGATAGTGATTTGAATCCATGCCTGCAAGCTCAGTGTGCATTATTGATAACCTATAATTAAGTCACTACCTCCTTCCCAGATACTGGTCTTGTAGAACCTGTTACTGTGAATAGTGCACTGTTCTGGAGGGAGGGTTATTAATGATGGTGCCAGGCCAGACCATCAGATATGGCCTGGAGACCCCCCAACACCTGGGGGCCTTCTTGCAAGGCCCGCAAAAAGGACCGGAAGCATAATCCATGTTTGCGGGATAAAAGAAAGATATAAAGGAAAGCCCCACGCGTGTTCCTTCACTCAGATTTGGAAGGCTGTTCCCTGAGTCCGCTGCTTCTCTTTGGTCTTCTGCAACACAACTGCCTGTTGATAGACACCCAGGGCTTTCCACCCTGGTAACCTTCTGTGACTGGCCCATCACCACCCTTGCTCTGCTCATGTCTGTTTAACTGCCTACCACACAGGTACCTACTACCTTAAGGGAACCTAGTCCTAAAGTTAGCTTATTTCCAAGGATGATGGTAAAAATGTTTAAAAAGCAGCATGGCGTGAATTGTAAGGACACTAATAATTGATGGCCTATTTCATTGGGTAGAATCCTATTTTTTTAGTCTGCAGGCCAATGCTCTATCCACTGAGCCAAACCCATTAGGACCAGAATCCTATTTTTTAAATCCTCACCTGAGAATATTTTTTTCCCATTGCTTTTCTGAGAGAGTGGAAGGGAGGGTGGGAGAGGGGGAGAGAGAGAAACATTGGTGTGAGAGGAACACATTGACTTCCACATGTGCCCCAACCAGGGAGGGAATTGTACTGCAACCCAAGTATATGCCTTGGACCAGGAATTGAACCTGAGATCTTTCAGTATGCTAGCTGATGCTCTAATCATTTAGCCACACAAGCCAGGGCACCAGTTTGATTCTTGGTCAGGGTACATGCCTGGGTTGTGGGCTTGATCCACAGTAGGAAGCTCACAAGAGGTGGCTGATCAATAATTCTCTCTCATCATGGATGTTTTTAGCTCTCTCTCCTGAGACCACCCTAAGATTTCCACCTGCAAGAAGAAGATAAATACGCTCAGAACAAAGGACCCAGTGAATGCTCTCCCTCCAAGGGACACACCTGTGCCATTCCCTCCTCTCCTTCCCCCACAGGCATGTATACCCCAACTTCTAAGAAACCCCATGACACTTGCAGCCAGGGGAGCAATAGGTAGCGGCAGGTCATCCTGGGCTAACTCCCTGAGCCTGTCTTCAAGGCCCCCTTTTCTCTGACTTCTCAGTGAGCCTGGGCTCTCCTGTTGCTACTTCTAAGCTCTTCCTTGTTTTACTCTCCTACGCATATTTTTGCTGCGGTCAGTAAGTTCTTACTTGCTTTTCTACATTTTGAAATCTTTCTCTCAAGAAGATAAGAACTGAGGTCTCCTCCGTAACAGAAGGACAAAGATTACATGGGGAACTAGGCACAAAAAATAACAATGGGTACAATGGTTACAGGCAATAAATGTGTGTGTGTGTGTGTGTGTGTGTGTGTGTGTGTGTGTGTGTGTGTGTATGTCAAATGCAAAGAGTGGGCACCTTTGGAACTCCATTGTTTCAGCAACAAGGTTTTTCATCTTTCCATGATGATAAGCAGTTCCCGTAAAAGGAGAAGAGACGGACTGCATTCCGAGGTTAGCTCCCACGTCCCGGAGGTGCAGAACTCCCAGCCAGGTTAGAATGTACTTTCTCTAATCAGAAAAGAACAATCATGGTTAACAGAGCATGCTTCATATTTCTTATAATTATAGCTAGTCCCCACTATTCTATTTCTGCCCCTAAAATACCCACAAAAAGTTTCTACTGGTTTGAACATTTCTTATGTGGACAGGCAGTACCAGTTACTAAAATATTGAACACTAGATGCCATTTGGAAATAGAAATAGCTGGGCCCCCAAGTCCCCGGGCTGAGCACAAACAGGGGTTAGGCACCTGGCTCACTGGCCTGAACACTGTCAGCTCATCAGTGTCCTGCCCCCTCTCCCTGCTCTCTATGTTCCCTGGACCCCGAGGGAAGACAATGTCCCAGGACATGTACTGGCCTCTCAGATGCTACTGAGGCCCTGGAGGAGCCAGCCACTCTCAGGGCCAGTTTGTGGGAACTTCTGCCTCCACTGCCACACTCTGCCTCAGTTGTTAAATATTTGACAGTCAGTCCTGGAAGAGGGAGGAATCCTGCTGTGGGCTGTAGGTCTGTCACTGTAAGAAACATTCAAACCTGTAGGGAATGTTTGTGAGCTTACTTGAGCCAGACTGACAGCACTCGACCGAAGCAAAACCTCAATGGATTGAGAAACTGCTCCACAGAATGGCAGTTTTAAACCTTATGGTATACATTACAACCCAAAGAGAATTCATGCCTGGCTGCCATGGCTCAGTGGTTGAGCACTGAACTATGAACCAGGTCATGGTTCGATTACCGGTTAGGGCACATGCCCTGGTTGCAGGCTCCATTCCTAGTGTGGGGCATGCCAATTAATGATATTGTCTTATCACTGATATTTCTCTCTCTCTCTCTCTCTTTCCCTTCTTCTCTGAAATCAATAAAAATATATATAAAAAAGGGAGAATTCGTACGTGGGTTACATGAAATTGATTGGTGATAGATTAGGGAATGGGAGAGAGCAAAGGAGGGGAGAAACCTGTGGGATTGGATAAAAAGTAAAATGAGCCAAAACCGGTTGGGCTCAGTGGATAGAGCATCAGCCTGAGGACTGAAAGGTCCTGGGTTCGATTCCGGTCAAGGGCATGTATCTTGGTTGCAGGTACATCCCCAGTAGAGGGTGTGCAGGAGGCGGCTGATCGATGTCTCTCTCTCATCAATGTTTCTAACTCTCTATTCCTCTCCCTTCCTCTCTGTAAAAAAATCAAGAAAATATATATATTTTTTTAAAAAGTAAAATGATAGACCCATGTTTCTTTTAAACAGGTAGGTGTGGGGTAGTTAAAAGTCAGTGATTAACATGATGACATTAACAACGTGTGGATTTCTTGTCTCCACAGAGCCAATGCCTGTCTTGGAGAGGTCTGGAAAACAGAAATTACCCTGACATTCCAAAGTAGGTTTTCTTAGATGGAAGAAGACAATAGCCAGGTTCACTTAAGGTAAAGATTAACCTTTGTCAGGGAAGGTACTAGGCCTAGAACGTGACTGCCCGCCATGATCTGTGCTTTTAGTTGGACAGTTTTAATTTCAGACCATCCTTTGTAGGTACTTCAGGTCTCTGAGTTTGTGAGGCCGCCCGCCCAGCAGGCCTCCCCTGAGCTTGTCAGTTTAGTCTGTGGCCCCTTTTCATCCACAGTCTCTCCACTGTGGGGCTTATGATCCTCAGCTGTGGTGAACAGAGTTGTGGGTGCCAAACCCAGCCCACAGGGGCTCCTAGAGGCGCTGGTACTTCCTCCCCAGGCAGGGCCATCAGCTTGCCACTGCAGACCACATTACCTACTCCCTCCCGCCATCCTGTCCTGGGCCCCGCTGCACCCCTGGGAGCTGAGTCCTGCTGGGAGCCAGTGCCTGCCAATGCTGGCAGCGATTTCTGCCTGTACCCTCCGTGGGGGTTGGCAGGCTGAGTCCATGCTTCCCTCAGCCACTTCCTGCCAAAGCTATTCTCCTCCCTGGGGCCTGTTCCTGGCAGTGAGTCCTGCCTGGAACCACAGGCTGCACTCGGGGTGTCTTTGCCAGGCAATTCTGCCTCTGTCGCTGGCACTTGGCCCATTTCCCAGGAATCCTTATGGGTGGCACCGTCCCTAGCTGGATTATCCTGGGTCCTCCAGTGTGCCTCTCTTACTGGTCTAGCACCTGAGCTACTTTCTGGATTTTCTCCCCTTAAACCGTGCTGGGCATTTGCAGGGCGCTTTACTGTTTGCAAAGCACTTTCAAATTTCATTTCATCAGATGCTCAGAAGCCCCTCAAAGGACAAGTGATACCCCAGAGACTGAGGGCCCTGGGGTGGGCAGATTTCCCGAATGGGTTGCCCTGCCTCTGCCTTTGTGCCCTGAGGGCAGGAACTGGGGGGAGGAAGCATCCTCAGGGTCTAGAAGGGCAGGTATGCGCCCAGCTGGCAGGGCCCGAGTCCTCTTGCTCTGGGAAGGGCATCAGAGGGTCAGGATGGCCTGGAGCCTGCTGTGGCTCCCTGCTTGCCCATCTGAAATGCTTATGGGCAGTTAGACCAACATGGGCAGAGCAAGGACAGTGTGTCAGGTACAGGTCACCAGGGTGGGAAGTGCTGATGCCCAGTAAGGAGCAATACTGGAAAAACAAGAATCTTGTCATCCTCGGGGTAAACGTCCCTCCCAGAGCATATCACTGGTCGTGCAGTTTGGACTCCCTCGCTTTTCACATCGCTAGTCATACTGTTTAGTCGCCCCTGACCTTTTCTTCCCTGAAGATACCATCTAGGCTTCGGTTGTATTTCAGCTCCAAGCCCAGAAAAGCAGCGAAACCAGACAAGCGACACCATGGCTGCCTCAGGACCAGCTGCATCCCTGCCCTGGTGCAGACCAATCAATCCATGGAGACCTTGACCTTCGAAAGGACACACCTGGAAAGCTGCTGAATGTTCTATTGAGATATTCCCCTGGGACCTCTCCTAAAATCTCCACCTTTAAACCCTTAGGAGCGAGGACCCAGTGCGCTTTCCCTCCAGGGAGCATACCCTCACCTTTTCCTCCCCCTTCCTGCTGTCCACCCCCCCCACCTTTACCTTCCTCACTTCTAAACTACAAGGGCCCTTTCTTTGCCTCCATAACTTGTTTCCTACTGCTATAGGGTTAACTTATTTGCTTTTCTGATAAGCACAGCTGTGGCTGCTATCTCCTGGAGGCAGGTATGTCATCCAAATGCAAAGGGGACAAGTCTTTTGGACAAATAGGCTACTGGCCTTCTCTAAGGGCTGAAACTTTGGGTGAATACCTCTTTGGCTATGACCCTTGTCTCACCTACATAGAGGTGGAAAAACTTAGTTACATCTGGTAGCACTAGTTGGCCCATGGTCCTTGCTCTGCTTATGTTTGTCTAACCACCTAATATATTACCTCAAGGATCCTGGCTCTGAATTCTTTTAGGGAAAATGGATGTTGAATTTCTTCTGTAGCTGCTTCATGCTGAGAAGGAACGGAGTTTTCATCAGAGGCAAGAGATCCTTGCTGTCTGTCAGAGAGACAATGAGGCCTGGACACAGAAGAAGGTGGGCTTGTGACCTGGCAGAGACAAACTGGAACAAATGGTCTGGTGGAAGGGAAAGAAAACATTTCAGTTTTAATAACTTCTAT
>PVJN01030085.1:0-25890 GCA_004026805.1 Lasiurus borealis | reverse complement strand
ATGATACATGCAGGAAGATCTCTGACAGAGGTATGCAGAGGCAGCTGGGCATTACAGAAGCACTAAGAAGAATCAATAGGACTTAGAGGTAAATTTGGGGGTGAGCAGAGAAAGCTATTAAAAGTAAATGGTAATTGAGCTAGGTTTAAAAAACAACTAAGTCTTATCCCATGAAAAGGCTTGGAAAAAGGGAGGCTTAGAGGGTTGGAGGCTAGGATAAGATAGGAGAGGGAGGAGAGCGTTGTATGTACAGGGAGTCTGACATTGCTGGGGAGTGAAGTGGCATTTCTGTATGAATGAATTACTTGGTTATGCCTTTTAAAATTCATATATCCTTGTTAAAAATCCTGGTCTAGGTCTAGTTGGGTTGTCATCCTTTGAAGCAAATCTGTGTGGATTTAGACTTTAATTTAGTTTGATTAGGTCAAGATACCATCACTGAGGCACTTCATTTTGGTAAAGATTTCTTACTAAGGAACCCAATTGCTTCATTAGATGAGTCAACTTGGCACATCAGTGAAATGGTTTCCAAGGTATGTAAGCAGCCAGATGATGGTGATTATATTAAACTTGACATCTATGCTAGTCAACTAATTAATGGCAAAAGCAAAAGCAAGTGCCTTGAGTTGAAAGACATTGTGTTTTCTGCCCTCTTAACCAGAAGAATATTATATGTGCATGTGGACAGTAAATGAGAAATAGTGGCATTGACAACCAGTACATAAACCCAAAAATAAAATAAAATACAGGAGAGATTTCAGTCTTCGACTTGCTCATCAAAGACTGAAAGTAACTTCTGCCGGGTGTAAAATATTTTCCTAAATATCTATTCTATGCATTTATATTTATAGAAGAACCGTTTTAAAACCAGATATGCTGGTTTTACTACTCCTCTCTTTTCACATTTAGCATTATTCTGCTACTCCAGTTAGGATGCTCTCTTCTCTAAAAAAAAAATTGTCCTGTAAAATTAATGAGAAAAAAAACACAGGATTATCAATTAAGTAAATTCTTCTATATGTTTCCAGATATCCAAGGAGTCTTAAAAAATCATTTCTTTCATTTGTTATAAGAGTTGTTATTCAGAGTAAAAGGTGGGCCATGGAAAGAGTTAGTACCAAAACAAAAAAAAATGGTGTTGCAAAACCAGATTAAACCAAGAGCACGATGCGATTTTTCCCCTTGAGCCACAGAATGACTTCTCCAAGGAGTGGGATCTTATTCTTAGAATTTCAGTGATGGAGAAAACCCTTAGATGCCTTGTCAATCAGAGCATTCCCCTCCCCTCCCAATTGATTCTAGCTTTAATCTTAAAATAATGTTTTGAGGACCATGTAACTTCTTGCTACTTAGAGTAGCATGGGGCCAGTGTGACTACTTGTGATAGAAATTACTTTCCTTCTGGTATACTCAGTGAAACTTCAGCACAGGGCAAGTCAGCGAGCCTGGTTTCCATTTCCTGATGCTCTTCACCAATACAGAAGAAGGCCCAGGGGCTGAGGGTGCAGGTTTAAGGCTACCCATCCCTCCCAAACACACTCATCATGCTTTTGAGACAAAATACTGAAAAGTCAACCAATGTTTGGGGTTGATGATACCTTAAATTATTTAAATAGGTACATGCCACCCGCTCTTGCTGCTTAGGAGTGTACTGCCAGTACTTTTAGTACTTTTACTTAAATGTCAAATGCAAAGTCTATATTGGGGCGGGGAGGCATTAGGCCTCTCTAAATCTCTTTCCTTATCTGTCAAAAGAATGAGCTAACCAAATGGTCTCTTCTTTTCAGTTCTAAAATTCTACAGTTGATGGCACAATATCCAAACACTGCTCTAGTGAAGATCACAATTATTTAAGTTGTATTACTTAATTGACATTTACAGATGAATTCTCTGAGTAGTAGGTTGGCAGGTACAAGGTCACTCCCAATGCTTTGCTGTGTCTACCACCAACTATGATGTGGTGCTCTGTAGAGTAGGATTTAATTTGCTAAATACATTTTCATTCAAATTTAAAAGAAGGTGACCCTTAAGAAATGGCTTTATCTCTTTGAAAACCTTGAACAATGCTCTTCCCTGATCTGTTTCTAATTTCAGATCACTCCAAATGGGCCACTTAGTGCACACTTGTGCCCTTAACACAAATGATGGAAGAATGGTCAAGAGCCAGAAATCTCAGATGATGTGAATAATTACAGGATCATTGTGAGCATCTGAACTAGATGCTGGGGTTTTGTCAGCATTTTGCGTGCACTTTCTCTCGTCCTGTTTTTATTTCTTTTGTCCTGCTCACAGAGATGCTGTGAGAGACATGACTATTACTTCTTTCTCATCTATAAGGTAACTGAGGTCGAGAGACTTTAAATAACTTATGTATTAAGTTAGTGGTGCAGAGAGAAAGGGAACCCACGTCTGTTTACAGCTAAGTGGATAATCTCAGCTCAGCCTCTCTCAGGTTTCTTCTTTTTATGGAATTGCAAAGTAAATACCAGAAAGCTGCTTTAGTAAAACCCACAGAAAGGTTACCTTTGTGGTGGGGAAAAAAGTTGGCTTTTTATTGAAAATGACCCAGATTTCTCTTCTCAGGTTTATTGACCACACTTTTTGTACTCTAAAGGACCCTATTTCTTTACTTTCTTTAACCATATGTTTCCCAGACTACGAAACACTGCATGCTTATCACCTCTGGCAGTCGAGGTTACACACAGGGTTAGTACCCCCTTGGAGGCGTCACCTCTGGACACAGCTGGAAACATGGACAATGACACCTTTACAACATAGATCATCCCCATTTGCAATCTTACAGCTAAACTGAGTGAGTGCTTTAGCCTTCAGTAAGATTTAACCACAAAGTTGTGGTCCAAAGAACGTGATACGTCATCAAATCACATGGTGAAACTGATGATGATGCAAAGGTCCTGGTTTCTGTTGCTTAATCTTTCACTTAAAATGGAAATAAACCAGGTCAAGAGGTGCCATGAAACTCAGTTTAGGTGTGCACCAATCAAGAGTGTTTTTAGCTTATGATAATGAGTGTCTCTGTTTCAGGGAGAGAGCTGTTTCTTCCATCATTACCAGCCACCCCGGGTGGGCCTGTGGCAGACGCATCTGGCGTGCTTCAGGGTCCTCAACAGACATGGGGAAAGAGGCTCAGCAAGAAGAAAGTGAGTGGTCCTTTTTCAGATCTGATTTTTTTATCCTATTTTCTTTTTTTCTGAATTGTGGTTATGTTTTTATGGACATTTAAGCATAGTAAATTAGGCAACATATTTTTTTGAGGAATCAGATCATTTCCCTCCTTTTGATATTTTTTTCAGCACAGACTATATATATTGGGGGGATTTATAGAATTCTGATTTGATGTGAGTGTTCTTTCAACATTTTCAAAATGGTGCTCTGTTGATGTTTACCTTATTTATGTTTAGATATTCCCTATAAGCCATATACTTGCTTATTTGGGCTCTGTCTTCTCCAATATCTTTTACATTCACTTTCTTTTCAGCCATTTAACATAATTATACATATTTTTTACATTCAATATTAGTTTATAATAGTTTCAGGTATACATTATAGTGGTTAAGCATTTATATAATTTAAAAAGTGGTCCCCTCAATAAGTCTAGTACTCACCTGGTACCATACATAGTTGTTATAATATCATTGACTATATTTCCATGCCGTATACTTTACAACTCGGTGACTGCTTTGTATGTACCAATTTGTACTTAATTTTTTCACCTTTTTAACAGAGTTCAGTCCTAACTAGCAGCCATCAGTTTGTTTTCTGTATCTATGAGTCTGTTTCTGTTGTTATTAATTTCATAGAGGAAAGGAGAGGGAAAGATAGAAACATCAATGGTAAGAGAGTATCATTGATCAGCTGCCTCATGCATGCCCCATATTAGTGATTGAATCCAAAACCCAAGGTGACTTCCTGGCTCATAGATCAATGCTCAACCACTGAGCCATGCCAGTTGGGCATGTTGTTGTTGTTCATTTATTTTGTTCTCTACATTCCACATAAGTTGGAAGCCAATTCCAGCGTCAGCAGGCTGAATCATCTGCAAATGGCTGAGGGCATTTCCTCAAACCTGAAAAGGATGCATAAAATAATTGCTTGCTGCCAGACAGCTGAGGGCATTTCAATCTATATGTTATTGCCTCCTGCTGGCCAAACACCTGAACAGCTATAGGCAATTCTCCCAATCTGACAATGGATTCTGTGTACTAAACCCTGGCCTTTGATGTCTATCTACTTTGCCTTAGGACAGTGGTCAGCAATTTGCCACTCTGTTGACTAATGAGTTTGCCGACCACTTTGTAAGGCATTACCCTTACCCAGAAGTTTTGACATCAGGTTACAGACACTAGGACATTATTAAAATGTTTTGTAAGTGTTTTTCCTTAAGGCAGTGGTTGGCAGAGCAGCAAACTGCGGGCTCTCGAGCTGTGGTTTGCCAACCACTGCCTTAGGACAATTTGTGTTAAAAATCAAGAGCTCCTGAGACAAGGGAGAACTTAGTTCCTTTAGCCAAGTCTTTTCTGGCCCCCAAAATGCCTTCCAAAATTATGTTTCGTCTCTGGACTCTTTAATCAATTTACACACAGTGCCTTCTCCGTATTCTTGAGCCCTTTTAAATGCTGGATCAAGACCCCTGGCACACACATAAGTGAAAACATGTGGTATTTGTCTTTCTAGGTTTGATGTCTGTGATTTGGTCAAGTCAACCAGGTATCTTGCCTTAGGAGGACAGTGCTGTTTCCAGATCTTGCTTTTTCCAACTCACACTCAGTGTGCCCCCCATAGACCCTTCTTTTTCTTGGTTGAAAGCACCAGTCTTCCTCTGACCCTCCCTCCTATATGCCCTCTGCCGAGGGTTCTCTCATCCTTTCCTTTTCTTCCCTGCTCACTTAATGGCCAGTCATTGCAGTTCCACCTCTTGGTTTGGGGCAGTAGCAGCCCTTAGGAACACGGGCTTCACAGAGAGGTTGCTTTACTTCTAGTCCTAGCTCCTCAGCACTCTGTGCCACTCTTTTTTGTTTTAACTTATAACATAAACATGAAAATGGCACCAACCTCCTAGGGCTTTGTGAAAAATACACCTTGAAATATAGAATAATATCCAGCACTTAGCAGGGCTGGTTGTCATGATCACAGCCCTCAGTCATGTCTGTGCTCCTGGAAAGAGACAGAAACTATCCTGAGCACTAAAAGAATCATTCAAATCTTCTGCCTTGTTTTCCCTATTTGAAACATAAAGCCAATAATTACTACATCAGGAGCTATTCTAAGTGCTTGAGCTGCACCAACTTACATCCTCTTCACCTTCAGAAGGTGAATGAATTCTTCAACACTGCCACATTCTTTAGGAAATAGTTCACTGCTCCATTAATTGAAATAGAGCTTCACTGGCTTAAGTGAGAGCATACTTCTTTAAAAGGTAAATGTCTTCCTCCCTAATTCCTGGGATAATATTTTAAAATGACCTTGGGCTCCTTAGAAGTGTGTCCAAGTCCTAAAAGGAAACTTCCTTGAAGTAAATGGTCACCCTGTCCTAAGGGTCATTGGTACTTCCAAATTCAAATTAGAATTTCTCTCTTGAAGATGATACGTTGCCTCTGAAAAAGCACAGTGCTTTTTCAGGTATATTATAATTGATTAGAATTATTTCACTTCATCCTGGCTGGTGTTTCTAAGTGGTTAGAGCACTGGCCCAAGCACCAAAGGGTCCGGGTTTGATTTCCGGTCAAGGGCACCTACCAGGGGTGCAGGTTCAATCCATAAATTGATGTGTCTCTCTCACAAGGATATTCCATTTCCTCTCTCTTCCTCTCCCTCTCTCTCTCCTTTTCCCTCTCTCTCTCTCTCCCTCTTTCCTTCTCTCCTTCCCTTCAACTCTCTCTAAAAAAAATCAATGGAAAAAATATTCTCAGGTGAGGATTAATATCCTTAGGTGAGAATTATTAAAAATATAAACAAAAAAAGAACTAGATGGCATCAAAGACAGCTAAGGAATGCACAATGAATAATAGACTGACCAGCTTACCCCAATTTATTAGATACAACTATAGGGCACAAACATTATTTTCTTCCCCTTTCCCTATATTGACAGACACCATTGTCTCCCTCCCTGGAAGTGAGTTAGTTTATTCCAGGAGTCCTGTCCTCCCATCCCCATCTGAGAACCATAGGTGTAGATAATAAACAAATTATTCCTAACTCCTAGAAGGTCAATTAAAAAGACACTAAGGACCTAGAGGGCACTGTCAGAATAGGGAGTCTCTAGCCAGGCAAGATTTGACAAGATTCCTGTGGTCTTCTTTCTCCTGTCCTCTCCTCTCCTCCCCCCTTCTCTCTTCTCCTCTCCTCTCCCCTCCTCTCCTCTCCTCTCCTCTCTTCTCTCTCTCTCCTCTTCCCTCCTCTTCCCTCCCCTTCCCTCCTCTCCTCTCTTCTCTCTCTCTCTCTCTTTCTCTCTCTCTCTCTTCCTCTGAATATTTTTCAGACTCCTTAGCTGATGGAAATAATAGCCAGTGGAAGGATGCTGACTGGTGGCTTCTTACCTTTAGAGATTATTATTAGGATCTCTGGTGGCTTCAGTACCTAAAGGTGTGTTTCTAAATCCCTGTTCAGTCAACCTCTCAACCTGGTGGTGGTTGCTGATGAAAGACAGGATTGGGATTTGAAGATGAGTTTTAGTTCAAAACTTGTTGTACTTCAGAATAAGGAAGCCCAGTAAAAATCCTGCCTTCTGAATTGTTTGGAGCCACTGGTCTTTAAAATGCCACTTGATGTGTTTAAACTGTAATCTCTTCTTCTGAACAGAGGTCCTCTCACACCGAAGTGACCCCTCTCATGTAAGTGGGCTGCCTCTGGAAGGTAGAGCTGGGTTTCTGAGAGCCCGGGTCAGGTAGGGACACAGCCCTGTGGTGGTGCTCTAGCCTGAAGCTCAGAAAGGACAGGCTCAGGAGCAAAGGGGAGGCCCTGCAGAGCAGTTCACTCTTCTTCTCACTCAGTATAAGACTTTGAAATAAGCATTATCTTAAGAAAATATCCAGCATTCCTGGCATTGTTTCAGATTTAAATTTGACACCCCCCCCCCAAAAAAAAACACCCTAAGTTTATTGTGCCAGGTACAGCATTCATGTGTATTAGCATTTAATCTGTAATAGAGCCTTAGCCAGTTTTGTTCAGTGGTTAGAGTGTCAGCCCATGGACTGAAGGGTTTGATTCCAGTCAAGGGCACGTACTTTGGTTGCAGGCTTCATCTCCAGTCCTGGTTAGGGCATGTATGGGAGGCAACCAATCGCTATATCTCTCTCACATCAATGTTTCTCTCTCTGTCTCTCCCTTTCCCTTCTATTCTCTAAAAATCAATGGAAAAATATCATCAGGTGATAGTTAACAAAAAAAAAAGAAAAAACATCCACCTATGAACCAGGAGGTCATGGTTCAATTCCTGGTCAGGGCACATGCCCTGATTGTGGGTTCGATTCCCAGTGTGGGGCCTGCAGTGTGGCCAATTAATGATTCTCGTCATTGCTGTTTCTCTCTCTCTCCCTTCCTCTCTGAAATCAATAAAAATATTTAAAAAATAAAATAAAAACAAAAACTGTGAAACTATTACATAATTCAAGCACTATTAATATCCCCCATTTGTAATGACTAAGCTCAGGTATAATCAAGTTAAACACCTTGCTCTGGATAATAAAATATGACTAGAATGTGAAATTCCCAAAGTTTGAACTCTGACAGTAAATCTAACCCTAACTCTAACTCTAACTCTAAGCCTAAATCTAAACACAATATTAATCCTAATATATTGTCTACAGAAAACTCTATTTTTTTTTCCTATTAAGGTATTACATATGTGTCTTTATTCCCCCCATTGCCCCACCCCCACTCATGCCCTCACCCCCCTGTTGTCTCTGTCCATTGGTTAGGCTTATATGCATGCATACAAGTACTTTGGTTGGTCTCTCCCCCTTCCTTTTCCCCTCCCCTACCTTCCCTCTGAGGTTTGACAATCTGGTTGATGCTTCTTTGTCTCTGGATCTGTTTTGGTTCATCTGTTCATGTTCATTATATTCCACAAAGGAGTGAGATCATGTAATATTTATCTTTCTCTGACTGACTTATTTCACTTAGCATAATGCTCTCCAGTTTCATCCATGCTGTTGCAAATGGTAAGGATTCCTTCTTTTTTACTGCAGCGTAGTATTCCATTGTGTAGGTTACCACAGTTTTTTAATACACTCATCTGCTAATGGGAACTTAGGCTGTTTCCAAATCTTAGCTATAACTAACTCTTAATTACTATGCTGTGATGAACTATTACGTGTTCATCAATATTATTTGGGGACTAATGAAATTATTCAATATAAAATAAAATGTATAAAAATTATTATCTTGTGAAAAATAAGATACTTTTGTTAACTAGATTGATAAATTTAGTGAATGGACACATATTATGGCTTTGGGCTAGTGAGTTAAAGAAGGTAGTTAAAAGATGTAGTACCCAATTATACCTAATTTCCATATAGTCTTAATGTAGAAAAATGTTCCATTAGGACTAGACTATAATAACATTTGTAAGGGTGCCAGAAATGGGATTTTTAATTTTTAAAGTTTCATTAGCATTCTTACAAAATATTCTTTTCTTGTAAGATTTATCTGTAAGACTTTATCTTGCCTCAAAGATTCTAGTAAACAGCAACTATATTTTACCATTGAAATAAAGTACTGTCAAAATATTAAATTAGTTATACAACAATCCAGCTACTAAGGACACAAATATTAGATCTATTGCATTCTAGAGTTGGCAATGTACAAAGAAGAATGGAAAACATCAATATTGAAATGGATTTGCCATGAACTGAAGCTCATTTAGAAAATGATAGACTTTTCCTCCTTGTGAGCCAAACACCAGCTGTAAGGTCAATGGAAATAAATTTCACATTTAATTTTCTACTCAGATAGTAACAATGGAAATAAAATTCCAGATCCAAAAATAGGCCAGGCAAATAAGGCAAGGAGATAATAGAAGCATGCATTTCCATAATAGTGTCCATCTTCAGGATTTTGCTCCCAATAACATTTAGAATAGGTCCTTGTGAATCACATAGGTATCTAATACCTACTTGTTGGTTTAAGACATGAAATAAACTATCACAGCTGATCTGTGTGTTTGAATAAGTCTAGAGAGAGACTTAAAGATATTGAAAAACTATATCATATCATTTTAGCCAAGCTGCCCCTTTCAGAACATATGGAGAAAATAATACACTTTTTAAGTGTTTGTTTTTTTCTGACAGAAAAATAAGTTATTTCAATTCAATAAACGTGTTAAAATTTCTTTTTGATAAAAAATTTCTCTTCAGCCCTAACTGGTTTCCTCAGTGGATAGAACATCTGCCTGTGGACTGAAGGGTCCCAGCTTCAATTCCAGTAAAAAGCATGTACCTTGGTTGTAGGCACACCCCCAGTTGGGGGTGTGCAAGAGGCAGCTGATCAATGTTTCTCTCTTATCTATGTTCTAACTCTCTATCCCTCTCTCTTCCTCTCTGTAAAAAAATCAATAAAATATATATATTTTTTAAAAATTTTCTCTTCAAAGTAAAATTTGGTTAGAAATAGTGATTGAACTCTACATTGGTAATTCTAGCCATCTATGTAAATTGACCGATTTATTTAAGTTGATAAAATTTCCAATAGGAAGGAAAGAAAGAACATTATACAGTACATTGTAGTCACTCCCAGAGTTTGTTCCCTTATAATAGTACAGGGTTACTACTGAGCATGTCTAGCTTAAGGTATTTCAGTGCTAAGTCAATTAAATTACTTAGCACTGAAATACCTCAAGATAATGGATAACATAAGGTTATTCCTTTGTATCCCAACCTCTTCCTGCATACTTATTGAATGGTTAGGGCTCATTACTCTCTGTTCTTTTCTTCATGAGCTGAATAATAAACTTTATGCCTAAAGCTGGGCTGATTGCTTGATAGAATTATGTGATGGGATGTATAACAGATTATGTCACTCTCTTGCTTACATCCTTTCATTGGCCTCTTTTTTCCTCCGACTAATATCTTGGACCCTTCATAGTGACTTGTGAGACACCCTCATAAATGCCCTTCTGACATGTTATGCTACATCATTTGCTTTAGATTTCCTCCTCTATCACTAAGCTTCAGTTAGTGGTGTTTTTTATATTTTCTCATAATATTTGCTTCTTTTTCTTTTTACTTGTCATAATTTATCATATTTGTATGTATGTTTTTTTGTTTATTGCCTTTATTCCCACTAGATCAGGGCAATGAACAATTTAGGGTGTGTGCTTATTAAATGAAGAAATGATCACTGACTTCAAAGACATTGGAAGGCATGGAGTGGAGGGGGGAGGGTAGTTACAAAACTATAAACATAAACCAGGGAATTATATAAAAGAAGAAATATCAATTATTCTCTGACGATATTGTAAACATTATGGCAGTTAAGGAAAATGAGTGATCTAAAGTGGAGTTTTTAGGCCAAGGTTTTGGGTATAATTAAGCCTGAATGGATATAACAAAACTATTGGGGTGTGGTGGTTTAGTTGAGGAAATGGCATAGGCATGAACTTCCTGTTACAATGAGAACTTCGTGTGAAGGTGCCACGCCTTACCTGGAGGAGTTAATGAGGCTCAGGATTTGTACATCTTGTACCTCATACCTGTGCTGTGGTCCACATATTGAACAAAGGTGAGGGTTCAAGAGACCTAATACATTATATATTGTTTCTCAGTGCCTCACATATTGTGAGTTCTATCAAAGTTCAAGCTGTTGCTCAATATTTTGGAAATGAGAAGGAACAAATTATTTTATTGGCTTTTTAATGAATATGAACATTGTAATGGGTTGTCAGAAGTGTCCTACAATATGTGGCCACAAAGCAATGTAGTGTCTCATTTCTCTTTAGGTTATGGTTTTGGATAGAAAAATTCTACCCCTCCCCCCTTTTTTCTCTCAATATATATTTTCTCTTTTTAACCTAGATTGTTCTGAGTGATCTCAGGGAATTTCTTCTGGGTTATTTTCATGTATGTAACACCTACTTGAGAATTATTAAAATAGTCATGCTAAAATCTAGTTATTTGTTTTTACCACCCCACCACCAGAAAAGCTTATGATCTTTAAGGAAATCAAACTTCAATACAGCATCAATATGATAATGCAAAAATAACTTCTGAAATATAAATAAAAGCTATAAATCACTCTCCTCCTTATATCTGAAAATTAATAAATTAAAAAGTATCCTCCCCCCCTCAAAAAAATGGCACAAGAACATTTATTTTTCTTTGCTCCTCAAATTTGTCTTCTAGTTGTTGAAAGCAGATGAAATCTTTTATCACTATATTTAGACGTCAACCAGGCAGGTCGGTGCCATGGCAACTGCTGAACAAAGAAATGTGAGCAAGAGAGGCTCATGCATGCTCTCAGGAGGTACTTACTTAGTGCCACTCCAGCGAGATTAAAGATACTGCCTGGCCAAGGCTACATGCCTAGCTGTTCTTTACTCTTGCAACAGGGGAAGCAGGCCAGCTGAGCACCACTGTCACCCCATATCCCTGAAGTCCAAGAGGTGGCTGAAGGAGGCATGCCAATGAGCTTTGGGACCCTCACCGGAATGCAGGCCACTCTCTGGGCCCCCATAATGATGCCTTTACCTTAAAAAATATCCTATTCACCTTGAGTTCCAGATTATTCTAGATTCTCACTTTATAGTAAGATATGGATAACATAAGGTTATTCCTTTATATCCCAACCTCTTCTGCATACTTATTGCATGGTTAGGGCTCATGCAGTTAACAAGTTCCTATTAAGTTGCCTTTTGCCCAGTACTATTTTAGACACTAGAGATGGAGAAGGGACATGCCAGGTAGGGTCCTTATCTTCTCAGACCTTAAATTCACTAGGAGAGACACATGATAAAATAGTACATAACAATAGTAGATATATAGTAGACATTTATTTTTAAATGCTGTACTTGTAAGTGATTTGAAAACTAGCAACCAGGCAGGTTTCATATTTTGAAGATGGAGAAATCAGGGAGGGCTGCTTTGAAAGGCTGACATATGAGTAGAGACTACAGTGATGGGAAGGCTAGCCACCCAAGAGCAGAGAAGGCATTTTCAATGGTTAGCAGTGCAAGGGCACTGCAGAGAGAATGACCCTGCCATATTCCAGAATCAAATGGAAGTCCAGGGTGGCAGGAGAGTAGAGAGCACCAGTCAATGTCAAAACTGTGTTTGTCTAATCGATTATCTGCATACTTTGCAGAAGTATTCTCATCTTAGGCATCCTCAACTGGGTCAGGGAGACTCCAGGAAGCCATGCCTACCAGCAAGGAACATTGTTTTCCTTCATTTTTGAGAGCTCCAGCCCACCTGTGCTGGGGCAGAAACTCAGTGAGGCACTGTGTCCTTCAATGTCTAGCTCAGAGTTGTGTCCCCTGCTGAGCAACAGGGAAGCACTGGATTGGATGGTCGAGAACTGCACTGTGGCTTTAGAGACTCTCTCGTGACTACCACTGCTTCCCATGTGGCTTTTATCTCCTGTCCACAGGCACCCAGACTGCCCTCAGCCTCTTTGGGGCTGCCACAATGCTTATAGAAAAGCTCTTTATTTCTTATTGCATGGTGGTCTTCTTTTCTGAGGACTTAGGACATTTGGAGACCACATCTGAAGTCAACCTGAGCAATAAGCAGCATGTCTGGCTTAAAATTATCCCCCATTCTCCAGAATCCTTAGCTTGGAGCACATCAACTTTTTAGTCCCTTGAGGTGAATTCTTTCTTTCTTTTCCACAAGGCTCTTTGTTTCCCATGTGTGGTCTCCCTACCAGTCTTCACAGGTACAGATAGGCTTCAATAGGAAAAGGAACTCAACTTGGGTTTGAGTCTGTTTTTTACTTAGAAAAATTTACATGTTAATCCATTTTGAACACCAACAATATTCAGAAGCACACATTAGAAGAATGAGCTATGTGGACTGAGCCACAGAGGTTTATGATGCTTCCTAAAAAGGGGTAGAAAATTAGTAGTTTTTATTTCTTGGATGTGTGGACTTTCTCTTCTTATTTCATTACAGCAAATAATACAATGATCTGGACAGTTCTACATTATTACTCTCTCTAGTTGATCAGGCTTACAAAGCATAAAGGAGCCTTAGAAAATATTTTACTGGCAAAATAAAGACTTTTGACCCTTCTAATTTTTATTTAATCTGGTCACAAATGCTTGAAGGAAGAAAGGAACAGAATGCGTAAAAACAGGAAGAAGATACCAAAGACAAGCATCTCCCTGGACCAGTCATGCTGGCATATTCTCCATGTCCTAGTGATGAATATGAACTAGAAACCAGAGAATTAATTTTCTTTAAAAAGAGGATATGGTATGTAGATAGTGAACATATAGTTGTGAAAATACATTTTCAGGTTAAAATATAATTAATTTTGTTTCATATGACCTTGCTATTAAAAAGAAGAAAATCATTCTTCTTCTGTGAGGTACTGACCCTTAAAATAGAGAAACAATTGATTATGTCTTACATTTAGTAGGAACTGTGGAGAGAGCCAGGACATTTGGGAACATACTCAAGAAATAGTATGAAAAACCTACCAAGCAGAAAGCACTGCACTTGGTTGATCCCAAGGAAGGCAGTCCCATTATTTATTCATTCACTCAACACACTGAGTGCCAGAGTAGATTGGTTCTGATCGCTGGTGTCTAGTTTATAGCTATGTTAATAGCACACTCCCTAGGGTTTCCTGTGGAAAATAAATGAGATAAAGTTGCTTAAAGATACTTATTAACTGGGAAGGGATTGGTAAATAATTATTGTATTGCTCCTTTCTATCTTCTTTAAGATAAAACATTGAATTGCTTATGACTTTTGAAGAAATAAATATTTCAAGCACCTATTTAGTTCATTTCCTATGGCTTTCATGTCTGAAACTCCTATTATAACAATGGTATAATTTCCTAGTATCACACAGCAGGGAAGGTGCGTTTTTGGACCCAGGGTTCTGGAGGCCAAATGTCCCAAACCATGGTGTCTGCTAGCTTTTTCTAAGAGCCGTGAGGATATGATCTGCTCTAGTCCTCTTGCCTTGGTTGGTTAAAGACTGTTCTCATATTTATATAGCATTCTCCCATGTGTATCCCTATGTCCAAATGTCTCTTTTTTATTTTAAAAAATAATTATATTGCGTTAGAATCCATCCTAATGATAACATCTTAAGTACTTATGACTTCAATAACACTATTTCCAAATAAGGTTATATGTTGAGATCCTGAAGGTAGAAATTCAACCTATGAATTAGGGGAGCGGGGGGAAGGGTAGAGGGGAAGTCAACTCAACAAATGGTATTGTTTTACTTGTAGCATTTGAACACACCTTGTTCCCTCTACTCTTTTGTTTTTTCTGCTTTCCTAATATCTCTTCCTACGCAAATCTCTCTCATCCTTCAAGTCTAATTCAATGCTCCCCTCCTATCTGTAGCTTTTCTTTAATTTTTCTAACTGGAGTTGACTTAATTTTAAAAATCTTAAATGCAATTATTTTAATTTGTCTTTAAAATAGTTTTATGCTGGTACTTATTTTCTGTATCATAAACATATAGTGCTATTTAATCAATAAATATTTTGAATAAAAGGTATTTATAAAGATGTTTCTTCTTCCTAAATAGGCTATAAACTCTCAAAAATTTTAGGGGTCATATTTATACTTCTTTTTATAATGAATGTGTTTTTCTTTCGCACAGATTCTTGTATATAGGTTAGATGAGTAGAGAAAATGCTCAAGTGAGAATGAGGGGAATCATTTGGAAAAGGATCCCACTCAGACAGGACCCCGAAGGATGGCAGCATTTCAGTCCAGAGGCTAGCACTTAGCCTTGTTAACTTTGAAAATTGACTCCAACAGCAAATGGAGAGTGGTTTCATTTTTAAGATAAACACATGCATGAGGTTGATGAATAAAATCAGAACATCAATTTATTAATGCACAGTGAGAAATGAACCATCATAAACACTGAAGGGAGTATCTCGTGGTTAGTTTTATGTGGGAAGCTGGATATAACCAGAAGTTTGCTGGGTAAGCATAGATTCATATCAAAGGAAAATCAGTAAGTGATTTGAATATTTAATGGCATCAGACTAAGGTAGTTTGATAAATTTATCTTCATAGTGTGATTATTTTGCCAATGGAATAATTTCCTGAGTATATTGCCTAAGCAAACCAGCACTATCAATGTTAATCTTGAACTAATTCTTTCTCTTTGTGTAAAATTATTATCCTGTTCTTTTAAGATCTTCTTGGATCATAATTTTCTTTTAATATCCAAATAAAATACTTTATGGCTTCCATATGGTGTGACTATAAGACACTCCATCACTTCTCAAATATTTCTGAGGGTTTCTTCTTCAAGTTGTCATTTATTATCTCTAACTTCAAACTGCTATTAGGACTCCCTTCCTAATCACTTCTTGCCATCTAACTACTGTCTCAATATGTTGTTTTACCTCTTGCTGATCTAGTTAGTCCCCTATATGATATCTTATCTTTATTTCCCTGAAAATAAGGAAAACTTGACTGTACTAGTTAACTAACTTGCTGGAAATCTGTGTCACAAGGGAATTTCAAAGGAACAACAATGAAAAATCACCCAGCTTACCACTGCTCCAAAAGATTATTGGCCTGGCCATTATAGACTTTCCCTAAATATCAACTTCTCCACACCGTGTTGTTGCGTCTCCTATCCTACTCTAATTAGTGACCTTCCCTTGCTCTTTTCAGCCCCCACATTCCCAAGCTACCATCTCCAGCCTATATGAAAAAACAGTAGCCTACTATGTTCCAAACACTGGGAAAGGTATACAAATATAGCCCATTTTCTCAAATACTAATTTTAAAATTACACAAATGAGTGTATAATTACCAAGTGAGGTTAGTACTCCTGATATTTGGGGAGCATTAGACAGTATCTTCTGGCCTAGTATGAGGAAGAGTTTCTGTCATGATGTCATAACACTGATAAGAGGATAAGGAAGATGAGAAGGTAAAGAGAGGAGAGCAGAGGGGCACAGTCTTCCAGACAGAAGAACACATCACACAGAGAAGGTGCCTGGAGCACTTGGAGAATAAAACAAGTATACTGTGATTGGAGAGCCGTCAGCATGGAGAAGAATGGTTTGAGAGCATGTGCTGAGGCTGGGGAGAGAGTAGGGACTTAGAGGATTGTTAAAACATTCATTGAGGTTTTGAATAAAGTAATTGTGGCTGAAGTGTGTAGAATGAATTGGAAGTAGACCAGTGCCTGTAAAATGGAGTACATAGGTCCCCTACTATAATTGTGTTTTTTTCAGTTTCTCCATTTTGTTCTTTTAGTGGCTGCTTTATATATTTTGGTGCTCCCTGATTGGGTGCATATAAATTGAGGAAGGTTATGTCTTCTTGGTACATTTTCCCCTTTGTCATTATAAAATGACAATCTTTGTCCCCTGTTACCTTTTTTATCTTGAAATCTATTTTGTCAGATATAAGTGTGGCCATACCCATTTTTCTCTGAATGCATTTGCTTGGAGGATTATTTTCTCTTCTTTCACTTTTAGTCTATATTCGTCCTTGCTGCTGAGAGATGTGTCTCCTGAAGGCAGCATATGGTTGGGTTTTGTTTTTGATCAAATCTGCTCTTCTGTACCTTTTTATTGGTGATTTAAGTTAATTTACACTTAGCGTGATTATTGTATATGAAGATTTCCTATAGGCATTTTATATTTGTTTTCTGATAGCTCCATGTCTTCATTGTTTCTTTCCTCTTGTGTTTCTGTTTGTTGTTTTAATGACCGCAGTCTATGTTTTCTCTCCCTCTCTTTTTTAAATCTTCACTTGAGTGGGGGAAAGAGAGAGAGAGAGACAGAGAGAGAGAGAGAGAGAGAGAGAGAGAGAGAGAGAGAGAGAGAGAAATTTCAATTGGTTGTCTCCCATATGTGCCCCAACCCGTAACCTGGGTATGTGCCTTGAATTGAACCCATGACTCTATAGTGCACAGGATAAGACTACGCTCTTATCAACCAGGCCACATTGGCAAGGGCTATTTATTTTTTATTTGTTTTTTAAAGTTATATCTCTCAGGTGTGGATTTTTTGGGGTGTGTGTGTGGTTACCATTATGCTTATGCACAAAGAAATTTTATATATACAGTAATCTTTTTTTCTTCTGAATGCAACTTCTCTCCATTTCCCTTTACAAACTCACACCTTTATTTCCTCCCCTTTTACGTTTCTGTTGTCACAAATTATGCCTATTTATGCTGTGAGTTCATTTCCAAATTGCAGTGGGTATTGTCTTCTTCTTCTCTCTGTTTTTAATGTTTTTACCTCCTTTAACATTTAAGTTAAATGTTATACCCTATTCTGAAAAAGGGTTGCAATATCCTGCTTCTGTCCATCTGTTAGTCACCTTACTTATACTTCTGTATTATTTTGTCTTCTGTTTCAGGTAGAATAACCACCTATAGTATTTTCTGTTTTGGAGGGCTTATGGTGGTAAATTCCCTCAGCTTCTGTATATCTGAAAAAGTCTTTATTTCTCCTTCATATCTAAAGAATAACTTTGCTGGATATATTATCCTCAGATGGTAATTTTCTCTTTCAATAGTTTTCTCCTAGCTTGTGAATTTCTGCTGAAAAATCTGATGATAATCTAATGGGATGTCCTTAGTAGTTTACTGCTTTCTCTTCCCTGGCTGCCTTTAGAATTTTTATTTATTATTCATTTCTGACCATTTTAATACAATGTGCCTTACCAGTAAATGACCTATTTGGTTAAGATAATTAGGTGTTCTGTTTGCTCCTGGGATCGGAAGATCTACTTCTTTCCAGATGTTTAGGAAGTTCTAGTCAACTATTTGTTTGATTAGGCTCTCTGTTCCTTTCTCCAGTTCTTCTCCTGGAATACTCATTATTCTTTATTGTTCTCTCTAATGAAGTCAGATAATTCTTGTAATTCTTTTTTTCTTTTCTTTATTTTTTTACTCTTAAATCTCTTTTTCTTCCATCTGCATCATTTCTAGATTTCTATCTTCAATATTACTAACTCTTTCCTCCATTTATCAGCTCTATTTCCTAAATTTGCTAGTTCATTCTTCATCTCTTTTATGGAGTTCTTCATTGCCAGAATTTCAATTGGTTCATTTTTAAAGTTCCAATTTCTTTGGTAAAGTACTCGATTTGCTCATTAATTTTATTTCTGAGTTCATTAAACTGCCTATCTGAATTTTCTTGTTGAATTTTATCAGATGTGCAATTTTGAATTCTTTACCATTTAAATCGCATATTTCCGTTCCGAGAGATTTTTCATCTTTATTTCTGAGCTGCCTCATTTGATGGATTCCTTTCTGCCTAGGTATCTATGGGAATGACATCTGCTTTTTATTTAAGAACTAGAGGCCCAATGCACAAAATTCATGCAAGAATAGGCCTTCCTTCTCCCCTGCTGCCAGCACCTACCTGGCCTCTGGCACCCAAGACTGGGTTTCCCTTGCAGCCCTGGCTTCATCCAGAAGATTGACCCGTCTAATTAGCATATTACACTTTTATTATTATAGATAGCAAGCACTTCTCTATTTAGTAGGTTGATAAGAAGTCTTCCTTTTGGTTTCCAGTAGGTGGTGCTGAAGTGCAGTTTTTTAGTGGCTCTTACAATGCTCTGGCTTCTAGCATCTGTATTTCCTGAGTAGGTGGCATCTCCTCTGTGACCAGGTTGCCTTCATTTCAGGACACCATCCTCATGGGGGAATGTGGTGGGTAATAGCTTCTGAGCCTGTGAAATTCCATCTCTGTCCCCTGCAACCAGATGCTGCCCTCCCTGCCACAGGAATGCCAGGTATCCTGGCTGGGCTCAGGCACAGTGGGTGGGGTCAGGGTGAGCCGGGTGGGGTTGTCTGATGTGTTGCAGTAGAGACCTCAGCTGCATCACCTCCATGTCTGCACCCCTATCACTGGGATTAGCTGTAGCGTGCGTGTGTCTGACACTCAGGGAAAAATGATTCTGCCTCTTCAGTTCCCAGCGCTGCAGATAATGTGATCTGTAGCACAGCACTCTCTGTGACAGCTTCTTCCAGGTTCTGCTACTAGCTCTGGGAGGACAGGGAGGGGCCAGCTCCATGGCTTTGATTTCTGCCTGGCAATAGCAGCTGCTAGACAGTCACAGCTACACCTCTGTAATCTGTGTCCACCTAGTCACTGGGCTCGGCCACAGTGCTTACCAAACACTCAGGCAGGAATGCTCACTGTATTTACTTACTTTGCCAGACAGCAGAGAGTGCAGGTGGCAACCTGATTCCTCCCCTCTCAGAGACCCAGAGTGAGCTCTGGGCTGCATCTGTGACACCCATCTTTGCTCTTCTCTCTCTTTCTCTCTCTCTTTATAAAATATACTTTTATTGATTTCAGAGAGGAAGGGAGAGGAAGAGAGAGAGATAGAAACATCAATGATGAGAGAATCTTTGATCAGCTGTCTCCACTGAGTATGGAATGCAACCTGAACAGGTACTATATGACCAGGAATCAAACCATGACCTCCTGGTTCATAGGTCAACACTTAACCACTGAGCCACACCAGCTGGGCTGCTTTTCTGTCTTTACTTCTCTTCCACTGGTTTTGAGGGATTAAGCAAAGGAAAAAAAATAGACACAGACAAGAGGTAGACATAGACAAGAGGTAACAAGAGGAAAAGGGGTTAGGGGGAAGGGAGATAAAAGAGGGTGGTAAAGAGGCAATACATGGTGATGGAAGGAAACGATTTAGGGTGGTGAACAGACAATACACTATTCAGATGATGTATTGTAGAATTGTACACCTGAAACCCATGTAATTCTATTCACCAATGACACCCCAATAAATTCAATTAAAATAAATAGTATGTATAGAAGACATTTATTCATTTGTATTTTATGAGACCTAAGTAAGTACAAATAATATATACATGCGCATACACGTCTACTTAGCCATTACTTCTTATATCTACTGCTTAGTTTTCTGTGCTCCAGGATAAACTGCCATTAGGCTTGATTGTCATGAGAGAGCTCCGGTTCCCCTGGTAGCTGTCTCAGCAACCACAGGCAAGCCCCTTGGGATTAAAGTAGCTGCTCAAGGACCCACACTTAGTTTAGAAGTTTTTTAATGAAATGAGGAATCATCACAGTAAAAATGTTTCAAATTGACAAAGTGTCTTTGGACTTCCTGCTGATAATTTTCTAAAATAGTTTTGGAAGAGAATTGATATAGCCAAGCATTTTTTAAAAAAATATATTTTATTGAATTTTTACAGAGAGGAAGGGAGAGAGATAGAAAGTCAGAAACATCAATGAGAGAGAGACATCAATCAGCCGCCTCCTGCACGCCCCCTACTGGAGTTGTGCCCGCAAGCAAGGTACATGCCCCCAACCGGAATCGAACCTGGGACCTTTCAGTCTGCAAGCCGATGCTCTATCCACTGAGCCAAACCAGTTTCGGCTAGCCAAGCATTTTTGTTGTTGTTGTTGTTAAGGAGCATTAAGACTATTTCTATTTTACTTATGGCAATTATAAGAGTTCGGATTAGATTCAGAATAAAAGGCAATGCTCAAGTAAGCAGAACTTGATTTTATTTCCATTTTTGAGCTCACTTATAGGTAGAACTTGAAAAAAGATAATAATAAATTCACTCTTATAACAACAAAACTTAGATTCTCTGAGCTACACTAACTGAGAGGTGTGGGGAGCTGCCCCGGGCATACGGGGGTCCTAGAGACCTGAATGCAGGCTCTGGACATAGCTCTCTGCTTTCTCACCCTTCAGTTTAATAAACAGAGATGTGAATGCAGACTTTAGACATAACTAAACAGCTTGGCTGAAAAAATGTTGATGCCTATGTGCAAGATCTTGCAAGGTCTTGATTACTTAGAAGGTCAGTGACTGTGTTTGCAAATATCTGATTTGTGTAACTTCCTCCTCTGCTTGTGCTTAAATACTATACTGGAAATAAACTCGGGCTGCAGACTCAAGTCTCAGACCTCCCAACCCCATCTTTTCTTGTCTGTCTTTTCTTATCCTCACCCCCTCATTCAGGTACTGTTCGATTGCCGGCAGGTTCCGGCAGAAAGGGACTGTGATGTTTAATTGGATGATCCAGGCATGTAAAAGTTATCATAAAACCCAACATCAAGAATGGTCTGTACAACTCATGCATCTTGTCTTATTAAATTAGGAAATGCAATTAGAAGGTAAAGTCTGGAAATTTATTACATTCGTTTAATACTGCTCTCAAAAGATCCTTGTGTGATACAATTGCAAATAGCAAAATGCTTATCTTTCATGTGTTTTATAATTTATTTCTATTGTAAGAGAAAAAAACATTTTGTTACTTAACTCTGCATTATTTCCACAGGTTATCTAATTTTTTAATAACCTAGCCTTAATTTTATTATTTTTTTTAAAGAAAGTAAATCATTCTTATCTGCTTTTAAAAAATTAAATTATAGACTGTACTATTAAAAATCTTGAATAACTTCTGGTAATCTAACAAATATTTCTGAAGAACAATAGATATAGCAAAAATTGTTATAAAGTATTTTGCAAATTTCAAGAATACAAAGGGCTTTCACTGACTTTATCACAAAATCAGAAGGAAAGTTTCATTTTATTGTTTCCTTTTGTATTGAATTAGGTCTTAAGTAATTAATTTGGTATTAGAAGTATTTCAGATATATCCAAACCAGTGAAAGTGCTGAGTATGTCAAAGAAGCATTAAAAAAATGAAAAATTGTGTATAGATCTAAAGCTTTTCTAAATACTGTGTGTGTACCCTGGCCAATGTGACTCTTGTTTAGTGCCTCCTCCCATACACCAAAACGTCATGGGTTCAGACACATACCCGGTTGCATGTTCAATTTCTGGTTGGGGCGCCTGCAGGAGGCAAACAATGGATGTTTCTCTCTCATATCAATGTTTCTCTTTTTCCCTCCCACTCTCTTCAAAGAAAACATATTCTCAGGTGAGGATTAAAAATAAAAATACTGTATGTGTTTATAAACCAGTTCATTATGCAGAACAGTGTCTTGGAGGATAAAGTTAAGTAGAAAATCACATTGTAGACTTCCCAGTTTAATCTTAATCTAAATGATACTCAACTGCCTCACCACAAATAAATACATATGCTCATTATCATTTACATACTGTTTTGCCAAAACATTAATTTGAATTTCAATTTCCTTTTTCATTAGAATCCAGGAAAGCAGAAAAGTAATGCCTTTGCTACTAGGACACCAATATTGGAAATCAGGTAGGACATATGCCACTGCCATCAATATTGTGCCCGTCAGCTTAAATCTAGTCATACATCAGCTGCTCAGCTGCTAATACCTATGTGAGGATTGCCTGTACAGGAAAGTCTTTTTACATTTTCCTTGTGCTACTCAAAAGTAGTTATGTTTAGAGTATACTACCCAGTCATGATACACATTTTTATTTACTAGAGCAATTTCTTTTTGGTTCTTAAATTACTGTCTGGTATAAATTTATCCCCCAAAGAAACATATACAATTTCTAAAACAGCTCAGTTCTCCTAAATGCCTGGCTTTCTGCTTTAAAGGAGAAGCAATATAAGCCACGGAAAGAACACATTGTTGGGTTCTGTTCTGCTCAGATAAATGCTTGGTTAAAAAAAGTGAAAATGCATTTCCTTTTCCTCATTCTTTTTTTTTTTTTTTTTACTATCCCAGCTTTTAAAATTAAAACAATTTTATCTTACATTTACTATATCCTTCTATAAGTGGGTCAGAAAGTACATGGGAAATATAGTTAAAGGGTTAAGAAAAAAAAACAGTATAAGAATGGAAATAATCTGGCCCAAGTAGGTTTGATTTGGCTATCTGCTTCTGGATTGATGAAGTAGAAATACCTTCCTATATTTAGTTGCCACTCAGTACAACTAAAAGCCTTGGACATTGTATATATAATAAACATAAGGAGACTCTAAGGGAGAGAGCAGGAAGACTGACTAGAGACCTCAGGCCCCACAGAACACAATGGCGTTGCACCCCCTGAGTTTTCTTCTTGTTTTTTGTATCCTGGACTGAATACTAAACAAGTTTGCAACCCAGAAATGTCAGTGGGCACACACAAAAACAAACCAACAACAAAGCCCCAATAAAATGTTTCACTCTCTAGTCGAATGACCAGGGAAGGAACAATCTAGAAACACACAAAATTTTTTAGGCAATAGTCACTCTGCTCTAGCCAAACATCACAGAAAAGCATGGCTGCTTTTCCACCCGTGCCACCAGAGCCTGAGTGGAGAGCCTAGATGCTTACCCTCTTATGACTAGAATAAGGTGCCCAACCCCCTGGACAGGGTGATATCAAAGACTGTGCAGGAAGTACAAAACGTTCACCCTGCTGGATGGTACTGAGCCCCCTGCTTTCATGAGATGTCAATTAAGACCTGAATTTCCATATGATCCGGTAGCTATAAATTGCTCTTTCACCTCCTCTGTGAGGTGATATCAGAGATTCCGTACAGAGGATTCATACGGAGTCAGGATTCTCACTAACACACAGGAATAACATAGCCACCCCACCCCCATCACGTGAGTGGAGGTCACTTGGGGAGCAGTAATAAGACACTCCTGCCACTCTTAGCCAGGATGGAATCAATGAAGGCCTAGTGGGGGGAATGGTCATCAGAAACCTTAAGAGGCCAGGAAGAAGTGGCACAATATCCTCAAGTGCTAACGTTTTAAAAGTGCCAACAAGAATTCTATACCCTTTAGAAATAAAGGGAAAACGAAGACATTCTGAGATGAGGAAAAATAAGATAATTTGTTGTCAGCTGACCTATCTTAGAAGGACGAAAAGAGGTTTTCTAAAAAGAGAGAGCATTATAAAAGAAGTATCCTTGAAACATTAGGGCAGATGAGAGACCAAGGTAAAGGGATAAAATATGACTCAATATCCATTTTCTTCTCCTCTTGAATTTTCTAAATTTTCTAAGTTGGAGCAGATACTATAACATTACTGATGTGATTCTCAATGTATGGAGAGGAAATATATACCCACATATAAGTGGGTTTAGTAAAAAATGTAATAAAGGAAAGGCTTCTGAACTTCACTTAAGCTAGAAGAATCAAAAGGCTTGTGTAAGTTATGCATGTATAATATAATGCCTAAATAAACCACTAAAAATCTTTGTATCAGAAACTATATAAAGAAATATACTAAAAGTGCTACAGATAAATCAAAACTAGAATTCTGAAATAAAATGTTTAACCTAAAGGAAGGTAGGAAAAGGCAACAGAAAAACATATAACAGGACAAACAGAAGACAAAAAGTAAAATGGCATGTAAACCCTATAATGTCAATACCACATTAAATGTAAATAATCTAATAGGTGGCTTCATGGTGCAAGGTACATTGGACTTCTAAATGTAAATGGTATAAATGCATCAAATGAAGGACAGGGATTGGCAACTTCTTTAAAGAAATAATGACAGAAAACTTCCCTAACCTGGAGAAGGAAAAAGTCACACAAGTTTAGGAAGCGCAGAGTCCTAGTCAAGATGAAGGTAAGGAACCTCACACCAAGACCCATAATTACAATGACAAACCTTAAAGACAAATCTTTTTAAAAAATATATTTTATTGATTTTTTACAGAGAGGAAGGGAGAGGGATTGAGAGTTAGAAACACTGATGAGAGAAACATTGATCAGCTGCCTCCTGAACACCCCTTACTGGAAATTTGCCTGCAAACCAAGGTACATGCCTTTGACAGGAATAGAACCTGGGACCCTTCAGTTCACAGGCTGATGCTCTATCCATTAAGCAAAACCAGCCAGGGCCAAAGAAAGAATCTTAATGGCAGCAAGAGAGAGAGAGAGTTACCTTCAGGGAGTTCCCATTAGGCTGTCAGCTGATTTCTCAACAGAAACGTGTCAGGCCAGAAGGGATTGTCATGAACTACTGAAAGGAATGAAAAGCAAGGACCTGAACCCACGACTGCTCTATCCAGCAAAGCTATAATTTAAAATTTAAGACAAAATATAGAGCTTCCCAGGCAAAAAATGGCTAAAGAAGTACATTATACCACTGCCAGCATTGTAAGAAATACTAAAGAGACAGCTTTAAGAAGAGAAAACATATGTATAAAAAAATAAAAAGGGCAATAAATAAGTATGTAACATTAACCTTAAATGTAAATGGATCAAATGCTTCAATCAAAGGACATAGGATAGCTGCATGGATAGAAAACATAACATATACAGGGAGTTTCACCCAAAATGTATACATACACTTTGAATAATTTTGAAGGCAGTGTTTATTAAAAATACATATCATTTCAAATAAATTGATAAAATAAATAGGTCCAGAGGCATGTATTCATGGAACAGACCCACAGATCTCAGAAGGGGAGAGGGTTGGGTGAATGGAAGAGATTAACCAAAGAACATACATGCCTATATGCATAGCCCATAGACATAGGCAATTGTGAAGATCTGGGGTGGAGATCAACCGAAGGACTTGTATGTATATAAGCATAACCAATGGATACAAGAAACTGTGGGGGGAGGCAGGCAGGTGAGGGCATGTACTGGGGGGTAGGGAAGGCCGGGGGGAGGTCAATGGGGGAAAAAAAAGGAGACATATGTACTACTATTTGTAATACTTTAAACATTAAAAAAAAAGAAAAAAAAGACCTGGGTGGGGCAGGGGATGGGTAGAGGGGTACAAACAGGGGGAAAATGGATCCTTTGTAATATTATCAATAATACATTTTTTTTAATCTATGTCCACAAAAAAAGCATATGTGATT